>VDFB02381377.1:37574-88912 GCA_007258455.2 Sequoia sempervirens | reverse complement strand
TTGGGGCCAAGAGGGTGAGTGTCCTCTCTTGGGATTAGTGGGGATAGCTTCAGGCGGACTTATCATGTTTCCTATCCAATTTATTTTATTATTGAACTCCCATTATGCATTTGAAATAGTTGAGGATTTACATGATTCAAATATATGAGACATTTATGTTGATCATATGAGTTATATTCCAATAATAGCTAACATGACTATAGGACCTAAACCAATATTTATCTTCTTAAAACATTTAATTTGGTAAGTTATAACCCTAGCTACATTAACTTTATGATTCTAGGGAAAGATTTAGGGCAATCCCAAAAGGGAACATTACAATTGGTATCAGAGCAATGTCCCTACCATCCTGATGGTTAAGAAAAATATATGCAACTAATTCAAAGGGCTCAAAGAGCCTTGGAAAGGGAAAAGAGATCTAGAGTAGATCACTTCATCCAAGGGTATTTTTCTAAGTCCTTTTCTTGATCAAAGTAACTCCACATTCATGAATAAGACCAAGGACATTAATATTAGGTACCCAAAGTTGCTACATAAGTTTTTTATTACATTTTGGGCCCATAACCCACAAACCTGAGATCATTCTCACCTCAAAATTTGGTTTAAATGTTTATGTGAAATAAAGTATACTTTATCACCAGGAAATTGTCATTTGATTGTTTAGGAAAAAAATAATACATGTAGTAAGGACACTTAGATCTTTCTCCTCAAATATTAAATTAGTTTTTCACAAAGGATCTCGATGGTAATGAAATGAGAGAAAACTTGTCTCAAGTAACAAATCTTGTCAATCTCCAAAATATTGGTTTTGTTGTTGAGAGATATTGGGAAATAATAGTACATAAGACAATAAATTATCCTCATTCTTTAAAGGATGGTATTAACCTTATCGGTTGTAAATCAAGGCAAAGAATACTAATAGTTACCTTCCAAAGACATAGGGTAAAACATAATAAATTTTAATTTGTGATTGCTTGAGGACAAGTAATCTTGGGTAGGGTGTATTTTCATGCCCCCACAATTGCAATATTAAATCTTGGTCGACTAGTATGAAGATGTTAATTAAACTAATAAAATCAACTTAAAATCATCCATAGGTGGCCGACCTTACTCATAATGTTATTATGGTCTGACTTGAATGATAATAAACAAACCAACCTTACCAGCAATCAAACTTATATTTAATGGGAAGTGATTAAATATATGTAGAAGATAGAAATTAGATAAATGTGTAAGGTAGTGGTCAAACAAAAAAAAAAGCAATTAGTTAAAAATAAATGACCAAACAAAAAGCTACATCCATTCAAAATATTGTGTCCTTCCAAAGGGATACATCTCTTTGTAGAGATACAGGGATATCAACAATTATTGAGTCTTATAAGTAATTATGATTATTTGATATGAGTATGAATAATAAAATCAATAATTATGGTGTGATAATGTGAAATGCATATTCTAACTCATTAATCTATCTATAACTCGACAAGAAATCATGTGCAAGAGAAGAAGAAATACCAAGAAGGGGAACATATATAATATCACCATCTAAGTAGACCACCACATGTTGGATGTCCAATGTGTCTGCCACTTGTGGCCAAGAGGGTGAGTGTCTACTCTTGTGATTAGATAGGAGGATTTTTAGGTGCCCTATTGCAATTTCCTTTCCAACATCTATGATGGTTGATTATTGGGGAAATCACAAATCATAAGAAGGATGGATAAGGCAACATGGATAGGGAATGCAGATACAAGTTTACCCACTAAGTAGACCACCCTATGTTGGATTTCCAACATGCCTACCACTTCGGGCCAAGAGGGTGAGTGTCCACTCTTTGGCTTAGTGGGGATAGATTTGGGCAGACTTATCATGTTTTCCATCCAATTCTTTTATGATTAAACTCTCATTATACATTTGAAATAGTTGAGAATTTACATGGTTCAAGTAGATGAGACATTTATGTTGATCATATGAGTTATATTCCAATAATACCTAAAATGATTACTGGACCTAAACCAAGATTTATCTTCTCAAAACATTTAATTTGGTAAGTGAGAGGTTGAATATTGTTTGGTTCTATGCTTAGGAGATAGAATAACAATCTTCACACTCTCTCATTCAAGGAAAATCCTAGAGATCTCAATCTTAAGTACACAAAGGAGAAAGATATCTTGCAATAGGGTTATTCTAGGGTATGATTGTAAACTAATGAGGGTTTCACCACCAAGCTAATGATTGGAAAGACAAATGAAATGAAATATTTAATGCTTCCACCTAATGCAATGCCAACTTTCACTAAATGACCTAGAAAAGCATGCAAAACAAGACAAAGAACTGTAAGATGAAATGTATACACTTGGAAATCTAAAGAAGATTGGATGAAGGCTTGAAATGTTGAAAACATTGATTTTAAATCTTGATAGGAATCATATGCCAATTTGGGTGATTTAGTCCCAGATTAGGGTTTTTGGGTAGAAACTGAAATCTTGCAAAAGGGTATCTAGAACTGTAAAAATCTGGAAAATGACCTATACTAGGACTCATATGCCAAAACTGGTGTATCAGTGTAGTTAGGGTTTTCTAGAAATTCAAATCCTAAATATGCTCCTCAATGTTTTCTCTATCTTGTCCAATTGATTTTCAGATCTGAAACCCCGATTTACAACCTGTAGAAGTTTTCTAATGATCTTCAATGTAAGGTGACAACTTTGACAATTTTGAACACTTTGACAACTTTCTCCAAACTTTCTCTTCAAAGTGTCTTTAATCTAAACCTACAAATCACACAGTAAATAAAGTTAAAAAAAAAAATTTGTTAGTAAAAAGGGGTTTTCCTTGGTCAAACCTTATTTTGGTAATCAAACGTTGAAATGAAATGAAATAGGAATGGAGAATGATGAATGAACAAAATATGATGTTGCAACTTACCAAACCCTAGCAACCAGGGACTACAAACATGTATGAGATGGATCCAATGGATGTAGATCTTGACTCTTGGTTGAATGTGATAGATCTTGAATTGAATTCTAGCTTAAATCATGAAACCCTACATCACAATTGTTAGCTCAAAAACAAACATGATACATGAAGACTTTGACATGATGTTTGATACTTGAAGAATGCTCTAAAACACTTGATAATCAGCCCTTGAATGCTCTTGTAAACACTTGAATGCTCTTGTAAACTCAAATTTACTATAAGGATGCTCATTCAACTTGCTAGGTGTAAAATGAGTGAAAAAACCTTGTATTTATACTTAATTATGCCAAATTTCCTGGAATTACACTACAAGCCAACATCAAATCTAGGAGGATAAAATCCCACCAAGAATTTGAATTAATTTTGATTTTGGGCCACACGGGACTCATATTCCCAAGGTGGCGTATGAGTCCCATTAGGCATAAATTATGGGACTATTTTCAAAAATGCTTAGAAAGATCAGAACCCAAAACCCTAGGTGGGACACATATGCCCAAGGTGGTGTATGATTCCCATATCATTAAATTTGGGCCACACAACCTAAAAACACCTTAATTTTGATTGGATGTTGATTTATATTAGGATTATCCTCAAAGAGATGCATTAATTAAAGCTTTTGGATGCAAAATAAGGCCAATTAAGGCATAAAGAAGCCCAAATATTTATGAAATCCTTAGAAAAATGTGAAAGTGTGTTACAACACCTTGAATAAGGTTTAAGATTAAGTTTATTTAGTTCACAAGGTCTCATGACCTAATGTGAGTGTGTTAAACATATTACAACACTAAGTCAAGGCATTATTAAGCTCAAATTTATAAGGAGGGCCCAAACAAGTGTGAAAATGTCACCGACGACATTTTTCAACACTACATTTAGCCCCCACTTTAGTGAGAGGATGAACTTGCTTCAAACCCACACTAAAGTAGATGAACTTGCTTCAAGAGGGGTCCAAGTGCACTAATGCTAGTAATATGGGATGACAACAATCAAGAGGGGTGATCAAGATCCCATGAAAAACCAACATAAGAATAGAAGAACAGACATGAAAATGATATGAAGAGCAACGATAAGGCACAAGCATACACTACCATAGATAGAGAAAAATAAAACAAAAAAGATGGATCAAGCTTCGATCATTTGTCCAGCATGATGTGGATCAGAACTAGGTTGCTTGTCCAAAAAATGCACGCTCACTCTGAGGCAACGAAACTTCAGGCCATCCATTGGGTGAGGATCCAAGAGAGGTGAGATACATACACACATGGTCGGTATGCACTCACACACACGCATTCGAGTGGCTATGGGAAATTCATGCCTCAGTTGGTCTTCCCGTCAAACCATACCAAATTTATACCTCTTGATAACTTTGATAAGGCACCATGCAATAAAGAACTCCAAGCTTCATGAGGCAAGAAAAACTTTGTATGCTTGGAACTCATGAACAAACAAGATGGCTCCATAGGCATGCAAGATGTGTTATGCAAGGTGGCCATATAACCAAAAATGAAAATGCAACAATAAGGAATGTTCAAAGGAATCATGCTTAGTTCATGTAAGGTCTTTAACTTAGGGAACATTGTTGCTAATGAATCCAAGAGAGGGCCAATCAAATAATAAAAGATTCATAACTTATGGGATGTAGTGCGTCACATCAAACCAATAAGAGGAATATAATATGTTGAGAGAGATCACGCTCTTGAAGTACATCACACCCAATATCATCCACAAAGTGAAAGACACATTGAATAAAGTAAGAAGACTACATCATGAAATAGGAAAAGAAAAAATGCAAAAGAATAATGCCAATGTATTCCCCCACTTTAAAGAAATTTATAAACACCATGTTGTGAGAAATTACTTTAAATTAGCAAATGATAAATGCTAACAATAAAGAGGACATGAGAGCTTACTTGGAAAGCCCTATGCTAAGTCATATGTTTCTAAGTAAAGCTACGTCATGTGAAAAGAACAAGGGGTTGCCCCCAAAATGAAACTCCAAGCACATATAAGGGATCTATGGATTTGGGTTCAATATGTACTTGCTACAATTTTTTTAGAGAGCTTAGAACTGTCATCATTCCCTGAATACTCATAGAGCTAGAAAAATGGCACAAAGAGAAATTAAAAAAAAAAAAAACCTTTCGGGTCAACATCGTAGAGACCTAGATGTCTCAACTCCTTGCATCATCCCCAAAAGGAAAACACAAGACAATGAAGAGATAAAGGAAAATATTTTGGGTCAACATGGAAGAGACATGAATGTCTCAACACCTTGCGTCATCCCCAAAACGAAAACACAAGACAAAGAAAAGATAAAGAAAAATATTTTTGTTCAACATGGAAGAGACATGAATGTCTCGACTCGTTGTGTCATCCCCCAAAGGAAAACACAAGACAAAAGAAAAGATAAAGGATAAGCTTTTGGGTCAACATGGAAGAGACCTAAATGTTTCAATGCCTTTCGTCATCCCCAAAAGGAAAACACAAGACAAATGAAAAGATAAAGGAAAATATTTTGGATCAACATGGAAGATTCATGAATGTCTTGACACCTTGCATCATCCCCAAAAGGAAAAACATGAGACAAGAGAAAAGATAAAGAAAAAGATATAATATTTATGACATAGTGAAGAATGAAGGTACAAATAAAGGAATTTCACAAAGAGAGAGAGAGAGAGAGAGAAATACATCATACAGAACAGTGTGAGGGATCACATTACATACATGCACTCACACAAAAGAAAAAGAAATAATGCAAAGGACTAGTAAGGCACATGCAAGTCAACCTATGAGCAGGTCATCCACATCCCAATCATGTTCATCATATATAGAAGGTGGATAACTAGCCAAAGGGATAACGAAAAATGAATTACTAGGACAAGGTTATCTAATTCCTTCCCCCACTATGTGTAGGACAAGAATGAGTTGAGGTAGGTGATGGGACAGATCATGTAATGGTGAGAATACAAGATTCTACAAGTATTACATGACAAGGAGCGGAAGGGTATGTTATGCAATCTTTGGGTAATAATCATTGTTATCAAAGTGGAATTTGATCAAAATTATTTTGAATGCATGAAACTCATCAGTACTATTTCCAAGAGTTCTATGGTATCGGCAATGTGGAACATCTGCGCCTTTAGGATATATAGTCTTATCTTTTCTCTCATGGGTGGTAATAGTATAAGTCCTTGGTTTAGAAGTATTTGTAATTTTCTTTCAATTTCGAGTGGCGTACAAGGGAATTTTAATTTCTTTAATTTTTAAGGCCTTTTGTGCTTGCTAGATTTTCCAATTTGTCTAGTTGGGATTAGGACAGGGGGTCTAGATATCTCCTTGTCGTTGTTATCATTGTTTTGAGGTGTCGATTGTTCTTGAGGAAGGAGGACACTTATATCCAGAGGAGGACCTTGATATCGCAATCCTTTTGTATCTTCAATTGGAATTTACTCTAAGAGTTGATGGATTTCATGTTCACTTATTGTGTCCCATCCTTATTTACTCAAGATTGTGAATCCTTTTCCATATGTCTCTTCTAGGTTCATGGGAGTGTTTGTCACTTTTTTAACATAGAATGTTTGAACATTTGCTTGACTAGAGGAGCTAGGCTAACCTATTGTAGGGAACTTAGGTTCAACTTTTGTCTCAACTTCATGATGCAAGTAATAAAACATCTAAAGTGGTGGTATTATAGGGAGTGTTGGTTGTTCCATGGATGGATAAAAGGATGCATTAGCTTCAAGGTTGTTAAGGAAATTTTTTAGGAATTTATTCATGTTGTCATCATCTTCTCCAATGATGTCAACATCATGAGGAGGACATGCATTAGGAGTTGAGTGAGCATGAGTAAGTTCAACTTCATTAGGGTCATTTCCAAAAGCACAACTTGACACATCCACTAAGGACTTCAAGGACATCCATAGTTTACCAAAGTACATATCCATGATGAAATGTAATGAAAATTTTAGATTCTAAAGTATGCCAAAATGTGAAATGAAATGTTCTAGATGCAATTAAGCAATGCACAAGATGGACCAATTTGAACTAAATGCAATGAAGTAAATAAAACATAAAGTTTGTAAACTGAAACAAAAAGTTATCAAAAACAAACAAGAGCACAGAAACAGAGTTTTAAATTCTAGAAAATGCAATGCAACATCTGCACTGGAACTAAATCATCCAAAGGGGCATGCATATGAGTCCCAGTGGAGGTTTTTTAAAAAAATTTCAAAAAAATTCAAGTGATTTTTATGCTTTTTAGATTGTATGATCTGTAACCTAAATGTAAATGCAGATTTTAGATTTTTTTAGTGAGTTGGGATGCAAAAATGCAAGCTATATGAACTTTCACTAATGCAAAATTTAGAAACCCTAGAATGTCAATTAACTAATGCAAACCCTAATGCAATGTTAATGCAAGCAAGATCTAGGATGATGATGCACTCCAAATCAAAATTATGATGTTCTAAATGCAGGTTCACCAAAATGAAAGGTGTAATTTTTTGTTTCTTCTATGCTTAGGAGATAAAATAACAATCTTCGCACTCTCTCATTCAAGTAAAACCCTAGAGATCTAAATCTTACGTACACAAAGGAGAAAGATATCTTGCAATAGGATTGTCCTAAGGAATGATTGTAAACTAATGAGGGGTTCACCAACAAGATAAGGCTTGGAAAGAAAAATGAAATGTAATATTTAATGCTTCCACCTAATGCAATGCAAACTTTCACTAAATGACCTAGAAAAGCATGTAAAATAAGACAAAGAACTGCAATATGAAATGTGTGCACCAAGAAATCTAAACAAGACTAGATGAAGGCCTGAAATGTTGAAAAAACTAATTTTAAAGCCTATTGGAACTCATACACCAATCTGGGTGATTTAGTCCCAGATTATGGTTTTTGGGTAGAAACTGAAATCTAGAAAAAGGGTATCTAGAACTGTAAAAATCTGGAAAATGACCTATACTAGGACTCATACACTAGAATCGGCATATTAATCTAGTTAGGGTTTTCTAAAACTTCAAATCCTAAATATGCTCCTAAATTTTTTCTTTATCCTTTCCAATTGATTTCCAGATCTGAAACTTTGATTTGCAACCTGTAGAAGTCTTCTAATGATCTTGAATGTAAGGTGACAACTTTGAACACTTTGACAACATTCTACAAACTTTATCTTCAATGTGTCTTCAACCTAGAATTAAAAATCACACACTAAAGAGAATAAAAAATGTTGTTTTGTTAGTAGAAGTGGTTTTTCCTTGGTCAAACCTCATTTTGGTAATCAAACCTTGAAATGAAATGAAATAGGAATGGAGAATGATGAATGAACAAAATATGATGTTGCAGCTCACCAAATCCTAGCAATAAGGGGCTAAAAACATGTATGAGATGGCTCCAATGGATGTAGATCTTGAATCTTGGTTGAATGTGATAGATCTCAAATTGAATGCTAGCTTAAATCATGAAACCCTACATCACAATTGTTAGCTCAAAAACAAACATCATGCATGAATACTTTTGCATGATGCTTGATACTTAAAGAATGCTCTAAAACACTTGATAATCATCCCTTGAATGCTCTTGAATGCTCTTGTAAACTCAAATTTTCTATAAGGATTCTCATTCAACTTGCTAGGTGTAAAATGAGTGAAAGAACCTTTTATTTATACTTAATTATGCCAGATTTCCCAAAATTACAACACTACAAGCCAACATCAGATCTGGGAGAATAAAATCCCATCAAGAATTTGAATTAATTTTGATTTTGGGCCACACAAGAATCATAGGCCCAAGGTGGCATATGAGTCCCATTAGGCATAAATTATGGGACCATTTTAAAAAATGCTTAGAAAGGTGTAAAATCATGATCAGAACCCAAAACCCTAGGTGGAACTCATATACCCAAGCTAGCGTATGAGTCTAGTATTACTAAATCTAGGCCACACAACCTAAAAACACCTAAATTTTTATTGGATGTTGATTTATTTCGGGATTATCCTTAAAGAGATGCATTAATTAAGACTTGTGGATGCAAAATAAGGCCAATTAAGGAATAAAAAAGCCAAATTATTTATGAAATCCTTAGAAAAGTGTGAAAGTGTGTTATAACACCTTGAATAAGGTACGATTAAGTTTATTTAGCTCACAAGGGCCCAAGACCTAATGTGAGTGTGTTAAGCACATTACAACACTAAGTCAAGGCATTATTAAGCTCAAATTTATAAGGAGGGCCCAAACAAGTGTGAAAATGTCACCGACGACATTTTTGACACTATAGTAAGTTATAACCCTAACTACATTAAGCTTGTGATTCTAGGGAAATATTTAGGTCAATCCCAAAATGGGACATTACAATTTGACCATCAATCTTGTAATTTGAACAGTGATTTTTATAATCTATTTTCATGGTAAATGTTGCTCTTTTTATTTTTCCACTTACTAAATAGTTTACCCAAGTTTCTCTTTGTGTTAGTCTCTATCTTTTTGTGTTCCCTTTTTATAATATTATCCTCCCTTCTTTCTCTCATCACCAATATAATGTTTCAACATAAAAGATTCATCCAAATTAGTTAGCTTAGTAGTGTTGACATTCCTACGCAAAATTAAGTGTAATCTACCAAGATAATTAGTGAGAATATCTCCTCCTTCCAAGTCCATGCTCAAAATCATGGCTTTCCTTAAAATTTTGAGGTGTAATATTGTACAATCTATCACCCACTTGTCTAAAGTGGAGCCACTTTGACTTCAAATCAATCTCATACTTGACTAGCTAAAAATAATTTCATAGGAGATTCTTGAAGCCATGTCAACTATTAGTTGTTATTTTTTTCTTCTTTTCACATCAATATAAGTAACTTTCCCATTGTAAAAAATCAAGTCAACTCATTTTCAAGTGAGAAAAATATTTTTTTTGTGCCTCACTCATATTCTGGATGTTGAAATATGCCTCCATTTGCTTAATCCAAGTGTTCATAATCTCTACATCTACTCATCCTTCAAAATTCTTAACCTCAATCTTAGACTAAACTTTAAATAAGGGTTTTCAAAGTTTTACTTTGGGTTATTTTTCTTCCCAAAAAAATATTTTTTTCACCCTTTTATACTTTTCCATGATTTCATATCCCAAACATTTTTTCCAAAGCTTGAAGCAAGAGATTCATAAAAGACTATGCATTTAACATTTGAGATTGTTGTCTATTCAATTTCTCTTGTTGTTGAGTTATCCATTATTAATGCTTTGTAACTTGCTCCAAATGACTCTCTAAAGTTGAAACTTTGTGATTTAGATCCTTCATTCTAATTTCCTTGCTTCAACGATGAGTTCTTATCTCTAAATTTCCTAAGATCATTTTTTATCACCTTAAAACTTTTTAATTGTCATAAATTTCAATAAATCCTAGTTTCACATGAGTTGTAATGTTGCTTTGATATAAAAAAATTGACCTATTATCCATGCAAGTCAATTGTTGTGGTTATTAAACAATTCAAATTACTAAACTTTATGATTTAATTAATCTCAAATAAAGATTCATGAATAAATAATATGATAATTAACTTAAATCTACTAGAAACTTAATCAAACACACATCACTAAATTCCTACATAATGTTATCATCTGAAAACCCCCAATCTTCAATAAAACCCTAGATTGATAACTACAACAATAGCTCTCATATTATATTTATGAATTACAAAATACAGAGATGGATACAATCTTATAGTCATGTTCTCCTTATTTTCCCTAAAGATTGAAATATTCATTCAATGTCTATAATTCTAGACCTATTATGCCTCTAATTCATCTAGAAACAATTACCTATGTCTCCCCTTCTCTATACTCTAGTGAATCGGGGTAGCCCAAATGTCTTGAAGCCCACAATTTAGGTCATTTCCTTTACTATTTATTTTCCTAACTTAACATCTCAAACCCACCACTTATTAGATGAAATAATTCCTTATTAATGAAAATTCCACATCAGTTTTGTTTTTAGCCTCTCTCAATTTTCCCAACTACCAGTATACATAGTATTACCTCAAAAATTACATAATCACTATGATGGAAACATTATTGTCCACCATTCATTATGAAATTTCCCTTGGTTAATCAAGAGTTTTGACTGTCAAAACAATGAGTATTTGCTAGTGTCATATTTTTAACAATTGAGTTTTCTATAATACTATGACCATCTCGGTCATTTTTAGACCACTTCATGACAATAGTTATGAGGGTTTGATTAAGTTTGTCTTCAATAATTTCTATCATATTGTTTATAAGCAAATTCATAGTAAACTAATGGAAAAGATGCATCTTTTATTAGCTATTGAGATGAAGTCGTATAATTCCTAGTGGATTTTTCCATGTTTCACCATCATCATTGTCAAAGAAGCCCTAAAGAGCCCACATTTGTTAGCAAGATTTATATTGGTAAAGATTGTTGACTATGAAATCTGCTATTATTTGTCCACAAGGGTGGCTTATATTTGGAAACTAAAGAGAGTTAGGTGTGTTCCATTAACACCATTTGTTTTTGGGGGGAGAGGTATAAATTTAATAATGTTCACATAGTTCAATATATGATAAAACCATTTGGATTCAAAAGATTTAGACATTGATAGTATGATCCAAATCTAAGAGTAAAGCATTGTTTGGAATTAGAGGCTAAGTATATCAAGTGTTATCATGAAGAGAACAAATATTATGATGAATTTGGTAGAGGTGGCTTGTATGATATAGAAGTTATTGGAAAAATAGTTGCTAGAATAATGGAGGATTAAAATATTTGGGAAGAAGAAGCAAAGAAAAAGATGAAAAACAAGAAGATGATGAAGATTTTGTATAAAAACATTTGCATTTAAGCAATATTGAGGACAATGTTTTTTTAAAGATGAAGCTATGTTATGCCCTTAATCTTATAGGTGTACATGATTATGAGTAGTTGTCTTGCAGGTGCCTTAATTCTTAACTAAGTTATATAATCACTAATATAGTCTTATATAAATAGTTAAGTCAACATGGTTGGCACCCAATGCATAAATATGGTATATATAAGAGGTAGAGGTTAATTATTATCATTACATTGAGTAGTGTGTTCTTATTAAAGACTATTGGAGGTATCCCTCTAGAAGTAGCATATTTCTTATTATATCCAACTATTGTGCAATTTGTTCCATTACAAGTGGCATCAAAGCATGATCTTGGCACTATGAAAGCAAGAAACAAGGCAAAAAATATATTTTGGTCATTTTGGGAAATGCATGTCTTTTATTTTGGTGATTTTTTTTTAATTTTTGACGAGGGAGCAAACCCAAGACACAGAAAATGATGCAAGCAACTAGAGAAATTTTATTATTATTTAGAAAGGAAAATATTGCACGCAGAGGATCTCAAATCCTCAAGCTCTGTAATACATGCAAATTACTGAAAACTACATAAACTATAGAAATTCCCCTTTCGCAGCATGCAAACTCTTTTCCCCAAAAAGCTCCCCAAAAATTAGAAACTAGCCCATAAATAGCCCCTTTTTTGGTTTGGAGCCAAAAACAACATTTGAGATATGAGTTTTGGCAGTTTTGCACCAAAAATTACAATTTGA
The DNA here is from genome assembly GCA_007258455.2 of Sequoia sempervirens. Classification (NCBI taxonomy): domain Eukaryota; kingdom Viridiplantae; phylum Streptophyta; class Pinopsida; order Cupressales; family Cupressaceae; genus Sequoia; species Sequoia sempervirens. Next base: position 76,339 of record VDFB02381377.1, on the reverse strand, counting down.
AATTCAAAAATTGAGTCCTAATTCAAAAATTGGCAATTTTCCAAAAATTGGCCAACTTCCGGAAGCCATAACTTTTGATCCGAGACTCTGTTTTTCAAACCATTTGCACTGTCGAAAAGGTATTGGAGTCAAGAATGCGCTATGAACCTACTCCATTGGTTCTGACAATTTCTAGGCCCGTACGGGACCATTTAGTGCCTCAAACTAGACTCGAAAGGTTTTTTAGGGCAAAAAGCAGAAACTGAAACTTGAATAACTTTCAAACCATGAATGATCTTGACCTGATTCTTTCGCCAAAGTGCTATTTTTTTCGTCATGAACCTTCCCATAAATTTTTTTCTTCCCACGCCTTCAAATTCACACCTGCTAAAAATAGCAGTTGAGCAGAAAAAGCAGAAAAGTAGTTCTAAAAGTTGGGAACTCTTATTTGACGAAAAGGGTATCCATAAATGCAAAAACATCTACAAAAAGAAAACAAAAGGAACATAAATGGAAAGCATATTTTTGGGTGATGCAAGGTTGCCGTCACACCACTGGATGCTCCTACATCAACTTTTAAAGGGTTTTCAAAAGCATACTTACTTTGCTACAAAATAGATTTCAAATCATTAGGAGCAAAATTCAAGGAGTGTTTATAAAATTAGGGTTTCCACAAAATTTTCTCATAGGGAAAAAAATTGTTGAATATTTTTCTAAGTATTTGAAGGTTGAACAAGGACCAATTGATCCACATACAATCATAACCTTAAAGAATTTGGAGTTGTTTTTAAAAAATTATTACAAAATTAGAGTTTCCACCAAATTTTCTCCCAAAACTATAATTCAGCTAAATTCTTAGAGTTTTTTTTGGGAAGTGAAACCTAATCTCTAGGGAAGATGATCAAGAGAGCATATTATGTAAACGAAGATGATGGTATTTTTTATTATGAGTCTAATTATGGATATTTTGATGATAGTGAATGCTTTTTCTTGGCTATTAAAGATGAATATACTTACGCTAATACTAAAAGACATGTGAAGGAAAGCGCTCTAGAGAAAGTTGAAAGTACTATGATATCTTCTCTCCATGCTAAACAAGAAAAGAACTACTTGATTGTTGATAGTGGTTGTTCACATCACATGACTGGTGAAAAAATTAAGTTTGTTAAACTTGAAAAATATGGAGGCTTAGTTAGGTTTGGAGATGATATTGGTGCTAAGATTTGTGGGATAGGTCCAGTCAGTTTTGATGGAAAGCATAATACTGATAGTGTTTTTGGTGTCCATAAATACTGATATATCATGTTAAAAAGTAAGGGGGAGAAAGCATTTTGAAAGAAGGGAAGATTGATGGTTCAGAGTTTTTGTGTTGTCTTTGATGGTTTTTCACATCACGTGTTTCTATTAATGACAAAAGGGGAGATTGTTGCAAGTATGAAGGTGTTGTCATTGATGTCAACTAGTTGATGTTGTCATTGATGTCATGGAAGTTGGTTTTTTATTGTATATGTCAAGGATATTGAGAAAATTGTAATAAAGAAGGTTTGCATGTATTATGTGGATGCTTCGAGATATACTCTAGGATGTGCTTCTATGCATGTTTAGTTCAGATATATTGATCATGGTTGTTGGTAATTGCTATATAAAAAGTTTGGGCTTCTAGATCATTTTACAGTGCGAGATATCTTCACCAGTATGTGAACTATGCATTTTTGTGTGTGACTACGGTCTGGGAGAATTGTAGTTGCTCTTGATTTCTCTAAATTTTGGTTTTATGACTTGCAATTCTAAGAGTAAGTTGATGATGTCATGGTTAAGTTATTTTTTTTGTCTGAAAATATTGGATCATGTTAAGGATGTGTTTTCTAAATTGTTTTATGTGTTTTACACTAGTGTTGGTCGACCTTGTGCTAAACACTACTTATGAAGTTCATGGAAGCATGTTGAGGTGTGTTGGGACTTATTTAGGTCCTCATTAAGTATATGTTTGGGTCACCCTCATTCTAATTCCACTGTAGAATTTTTTGGTGCCAACCTAATTTGAATTTGTAAAGACAATTGGTGTGTGGCCGACCTTGGATGGGTTTCAAGGTTGAAGACAATATAAGTACAAGTTGAGATGTTGATGAAGGACAAGATAGATGAAAGATAGAAGCAAGATAGATGTGAGATAGTGTGTGTGATGTGAGTTTGAGTAGATTAGTGAAAAATTCAAGTGGCGAGTTCTTGGAGGCAGTGATTTGAAGGTTTCCTCTATCATTCAAACATGTCTGCAAGTGTGTGAGTGAATTGTGGTGGAATCTTCATTACATTGAGATAGTTTTCTCTCTATGACAATCCTCTTCTATCTTCTTTGTATTTTTTTGGCAATGATCCCTCCAGGTAGTGAGCCCTCATCAGACAATAAGCCTTGTTTTGGACAAGTCATGTCTTGGTAGTGAGCCTTTGTATTAGGTTTTGTAATTCTTTATATTGCGATCTAATCCTCATTGTGGTTTTTCCCTCAATTGGTTTTCCACATAAATTTGATGTTATTGTGTGTATGGTTTTACTTCTTTCAGTATCTGCTTTTGCACTTAATGGTTAATCACATTAGCAAAGTAAAGGATTTGTAAATGGTTATTGATCTAACTACTGGTGAAAGCTTTAAAGGTTAAAAATTGAGACAAGTAATTCACCCCCCCTCTCAGTTGTCTTGTTCAACAAAAAGACCTACTCAATCTACTATTAATTTCCAAAGAGCTACTAGTGCTCCATTTTTTAATCTTTTTTTCAATACCTTTTTTATGCATCCACCTTTATTGTTGGCTGCATTTTCCACATGGCTTGTAAAATAAAGTCCTTTTAATTTTTTTAGGCCCTATTCATGATCTACCTAAGAAATTTGAAATTATTCTCCTAAAATACAAACATAATGGCATTAGGCAAGCTAAGGAACATGTCCAAGCTTATAAATATTCCTTTATACACCTTCAAGTAGAAGGTGAGAATGTTGTTTACCAAAATTTTCTACACACCTTGGATGAATTTTCTTATGATAGATATATTAGCCTTCTATTTGGTTTTGTATCTTCTTGGAATTTGCTTGATATTATGTTTACTAATCATTTGTGACTTCCCATTGATCTAACTATTATGTAGTATCATTTTTTTTGCTTGTAGGGATCCTAATGAACCCTTGATATTATTTAACACTTAGTTTCAAGATTTATTAAATAGTTAGTGGCACCTTATGTATCAATCATAGGTATTGTTGTATATATGTAGTTAAGAGATCTTGACCCATTAACAACCATGTTTGTAAGAATACTTCTTATAATAACAAATTTAGCTAAGGAACAATGAATCCATGAAACTAGAGCAATAAAGAATGCCTCAAGGCTTTATTTTTGGACCTTTTCTTCTTCTAGGACAACATGGTGCTTACAACCAAATACAATTGATTAATCAATCCCTCTCCTAATATGAATCTGTCACTATTCAAAGCTCTATACTCTATTCAATATCAAATATTAAATGCAAATCCTATTATATTATGGAACAACTATGGCCAATAGCCAACAAAATATCCCTTTGTTCCTATGTGCTCATATATGGACAGTTGCTACCAATAATCCACTTGGATAAAGTCATCTTTCTACTTCAAACCTTGAATTAGATAATAAATAGAGAATGGTACAAAAGTTAATTAATGGCATACTTAACCTACAAATAAAAGTACCTTAAATGCTTGAGCTAAATAATAATTATGGAAGTAACTTTAAATTTCAAAGAAAAATAATAATGGAGTGCTCAACCTGACAATGAAGGTATTCCTACTATTGATAATTCAAATTGGTTGAACACCAATCCAATAATGTATGTTAACCTATTCTACTTTGATTTTTCCAACTGTATAGGATACACTCAACTATACATGGAGAAATTAATTCCCTTAAGTTTAGCTTAACTTTACATATTGTCTAGAAAGAGACATGAAAACTTAGAAATTGTCATGATAAACATAAATAATAGTAACCATGTTGATAGAAACCTTGGGACTAGTTTAGCTTTAGAGACATATGAGTTCCCATCAAAAAGTGATGATAAACTAGAGAATGGTCTTGAAGAATTCAAATCTTATCAAAAAAAATTAGAAGGGTAAAACCATTGATCGTTAAAAAAAGTGTAAATTGTTAGAAAACCAAGATCTGATTGCAAACCAGAATAGGCCTTCCACAGAAGAGAAAAACAAAAAAGTAGAAGCTTTGCATAAAAACATGCAATTTGATATATTCGAAGTACCTTTAATTACAAGAGATAATTTGCTTTATAAAAGCAAAGATGCAACAACCTAATCTTATCTTGAGCAACAAGATAGCTCGATAAGATAAAGATAAGATCCTATAACCTAGGAATTAAATAATACCTAAGTTACAAACTTATGCAAGCGTAATTAAATATTAATTACACTAACACCCCCCATAAGTGCAACTTAGGGAGAAGCAAATTATTATGCAAATATGAGTCCTCACAACAAGGCCTGATCAGGTACTCATGTACAAATGCAAAGAGAGAGAAAACCCAATGGGAAACCCCCCCTTCAGAGAGATGAATTGTTGTGAAGAAGCACTAGAAGAACTCTGATGAAGCAACACTGGAACCCCAAATCCAACAAGCAAGGAAAGATAGTTCTATTTGCAAAATACCAATTGGAATCACAAATGCAACAGTAGACCTGATGCCAAGTAACACTGGAAACTCACATAATGGATCAACTCTGGAATCTGTAAGCAACAGTAGATGAAAAGATGAATGGACCCATAATGATGACAAATCTGGAAGTTGTGTCTCATGAAGCCAATGCCAAACTGAAACTAAAACTGCCCATAGGACGAGTACCATCAAGATTTTGGAACATTAACCATAAAACCATGGCCCTCAAACTGAGAAAGATCTGAACCAATGCGGATCAAGAACTATAAAATCCCAATGTGAAGTGTGAACCGAAGCAAACCAACAATGTGTCTATTTAAGCAAGAAAGAAGCTAGGAGACAACAAGAAACTAGACAAACTCATGCGAGTTGTCACCAAAATGAAAGATGGATGCAAGAACCACCCTTACTGGAACTTTATATCAGTTCATTATTACAATACCCAATGATTGCATAAGGAGATAATGCAAAAGTACAGAAACATATGTGAAAATGCAAACCTAGAGCACGAAACAAAAAATGAATGCATGCCTAAAATAAGTTACATTTTTTTTGGAAATGACCTCAGATCTGCAGAGAAGCCGAAACTAGCTTTTCGACGCCGTGAAAATCGTGAAAAACGGATAAGTGAGTTAAAAGATACCTCTCCTAGAGTGAAAAAGGAAACATCTGACTTTCAAGGCATAAAAAAGCATCAAAAAATAAAAACCAAAAAACCACACCTACACCATTGCATAGAGCTTGGAAACATATTTTCGGTGATATCTCGTTTGCAAAAAAATGACACCGTATGAGAAAGTTATGATCGTTTCCGTGAAAGTGCTCAAAAATTGTCCGATTTGGCCATCTGTAGCCCTCAGGAGTTAAAAAAATTCGGCCCCTGGTCGCATGCAGGACTAGGGGCTGGCGCACAGGGGGCTGGGCTGAAGCCCTTGGATGCCAATATGACTAGCTTGGGGGCTGGACCAGCGTAGGGGGCTAAGCTCGAGCACTGGTCGCCCATAGGACTAGCCCACTGCAGTTTAAGCCCGCGGGGGCTGCACTCCTAGCGGCGGTTTGGTGGAGTCCGCCGGTGGCGGTGGAGGCCCGGCGGTGCGGTGGTGGTCGTCGGGCGGTGCAGCAGTGGTGCTGCCTTTTGTACTGGTGGCGCAAAAAAACCAATGGTTTTTTTGAATTTTTTTTTTTCAAAATTTGTGCATCGAAATGCGTGCTTGGGGGTCGTACGGCCCTTGGGCAAAAAAAATTTGCCTCTCTAGTCGATAGTGTCCAAATCAAACAAACTTTATATGGAAATAGGGGTTTTTGGGTGCTGCAAATCCAATGGCGAGGTCCATTTGGGCCCAAAGTGCTCCAAAAATTAGGCAACCCCCAAATCTATTAGAAAAATCATTGAGCTTGAGACCCTCGCAGATCTGGAAAACGGTGATGAAAATTAATGAAATAGAAGCCATTTCTGACTTTTTCCAGCACTCTGAATCCAACGGAAAACCTTGATCTAATCCAAGACACTGTATAATGATGCTCAAGGATTGAAACCCTCGAGGGACCTCGAACGAGCTCTGCACTATGTTCCTCAAAAAAAAGCTAAGAAGGGGCTACAAATCGAGGCTCTGATACCATGTTAGAAAACCAAGATCTGATTGCAAACTAGAATAGACCTTCCACAGAAGAGAAAAATGAAAAATCAGAAGCTTTGCATAAAAACATGCAATTTGATATATTCGAAGTAACTTTAATTACAAGAGATAATTTGCTTTATAAAAGCAAAGATGCAACAACCTAATCTTATCTTGAGCAACAAGATAGCTCGATAAGATAAAGATAAGATCCTATAACCTAGGAATTAAATAATGCCTAAGTAAACTTATGCAAGCGTAATTAAATATTAATTACACTAACATAAACTCCATTGGCTTATTCCACTCTACCAAATGTTGTTTTCACCCCTCCTAACCTAAACATGACTAACAATTTAGTCCCTCGAAAAGGACCCAATCTATCAACACAAGTGGAAGTTAATATGGCACCTCCTCAAAGTGATACTTTCACTAAGAAGAGTAGATCCAATTAAAAAATTATTGAAGATCTAAATAAAACTAAGGCATATATTCTCTATTTGATTTGCGTCAACTAATCAAACAAAAATAATTATTGTTTAATACTTTAAAACTTCAAATAAAAAGGAAATAAATAAATTCCTCATGTAAAAATAGATTTATATAAGGAAAATTTCAAAGTTCATTTATGTCGATAATTAGAATATTCAATAAGAACTTACATGATTATCTTGTTGATTTAGGTGCTTCAGATAATGTAATGCCTTATTTTATTTGTGAAAAACTAGATTTGGATCCTACAAATTCTAACCAAAAGGTGGTCTAGCTTAATATGATAAAAGTGAATGTTGGGGAATTTAATTGCATTCATGTGCAACTCACCTCCAATCCTATAACTCAAAAATAGATTGATATATGAGTGATTGACATCTTAAATGACTATCTAATGTTTCTTAATTTCTTAACAATGATTGATCCAAAACTCTCAATGGGTATATGACAATAGATTACTTTCACAAGTGGCTATATTAGTGTGGCCTTTAAAATAAAATTCATAGAAAGTGAGTCATATATGGAGTACCTAACATTGAAGTAAATCAACATTAATGAGGTCCTGAATGTTAAACTATAGCTTAGAATTTATATATTGAAGTTCAGAAGAAAATTCAAGTTGTCCCACCTGTTTGAGAGTGCAAACTATGAATTATAGAAAATCATTTGTGGATTCTTAAATTTGATGGATCAAAATCCAAGCAAGGGGTCGCTATTAGAGATGAAGTAGTCAACCCTCGAGGGAAGTGTTGTATTACAATTTTCTTATTGTAGTTATTTTGTACAAATAATGCACCTAAGTCTAAAACCTTGATCCATAAGATATAAGTTGTCCTTTTCTATATTTTCTTTTTAAATATTTTCTTTAATGATAAAGATTCTTAAAGTGTCGAACTAGAAAAACATTTGTTCTATTTTTAATTTTTTTAGCTCATTGATATTTTTATTTTTTATTATTTTCAGCTCATTGAATAACCTATTCTTCAAAAGTTTCAAGGGGCTTTAAATATATTATTAATAATTGAAATGTTGTGTGTTAAAATTTTATTATTGTGTACCAAAATATATGATATTATTAAATATTTAGATGGATATTGATGCTAACATGTGGCACGTGTCCCTTAAGTTTGTTGTATTGGGTCATGTGAACATCTTATGTAATTAATTATATTAGGTGATCAATAGGCCTTAATTGGGATTAACCCTCTCCATTATATTATTAGGATTTCTATATAAAGAAGGTGAATATCATTGGAAGGATATGTGTTGAGTATGATACTGTGGTTGGGATCTCTTGGAAATATAGCATGGAGTGGCTTCTTCCATAATGAGTATTGTATGATGTTACCCTAATGCAAAGGTTTATTTTGTTTCCACATATATTAGATATTAGGGAAGCTTGGCCTACATACATTTTTGTATATTAATAGTTATATTATTATAAAATAGAAAAAATCAACTTCTAATCTATGGAGTTAGTTTTTTGCCAAAATAATTATATTGAATTTTTCAACAATTCGTAAAAGGGTGGTTGCATAGATCTATTTGAGCTCTTCAATTAAAAAAAATGGGCCCAATCAACCCACTATATCAAAAGTTATGGCCTCTAGAAGTTTTCATACGAAATTTAAAAATTTGTTGGACACATAAAAGAGTTGTAAACGATAGTTACACTTATTGACCAACTTATGATACATGTTATGACACATCATTAAAGATATTTAATTGGGGATAATTTTGAGCACCACTTTTTGGGTTGTTTTAAAAAACTCAATTTCTAGGCTATAGAGTTGATTTTTGAGAAAAATAATAGTCATATTTGTTTGACACTACCTATAGGTGTGTTTGTTATGTAGATCTCTTTAATCACTTCAATTTAGAAAGAAAAAGAACCCAATAAACCCACTAGATCAAAGTTATTGCCTCTAAATTTTACATGGAAAATGCAAAAATTTATTGGATGCATAAGAGTTGTAAAGAGGAGTTACACTTGTTGACTAATTTATGATGCATTTTTGACACATCATAACACATGTTTGATTAGGGATCCTTTTGGACACCACTTTTTGGGTGGTGGTTTTAACTCATATTTTTCTAATTACCTTTTGGTGGTTTCATGTATTGTATCTCCTATACATTAGGTTCTTGACATGATGGTTGAGTGTCAGCTTTGTTGATATTGTTAATTGTCAAAATTCTTCCAGATCTCTGGTTGGTGATAATCTTTTGAAGTCTTACTTGCAAGTGTACTATAACTATGGTTTACTAAATAATATATTGGGATATTTTGGAGTGTGGGGTTTTTCTTTTAAAAGGGTTTTCTCAATGTACATGTGTGTTATGGTATATTGTTTATTTTGTGTTTAAATATGTTTCTACTTGATTTAATTGTTAAACGATTGAAATTTGTGCAATGCTCTACTTAGAATATCAGTGTAGGATTTGTTTCTATGTACTTTGCTTCCTTTCATTTGGTATGAAATCTTGATCACCTCAAACTCTAGGTGTTGGGTAGAGGGTTTTTAATACTAATCTTTGTTTGAGTGGGAGCTTGCATAAAGAGAGTTTTTATCTTATTGCAAGAAGAGATAGCAAGCACATAAAGGATAGAAATGGAGTTCTCGAATACAAACTTCAAGTTATAGAAGCTCAATATAGAGGATGTGTTCATAAACTAAGATCTATTAACTATAGTATTTGGATCCAAACTTGTAGCTACATCATAAGAAGACTATGATAAGATGGATAGAAAAGAAAAGGGTCTTACTAGACTCAATTCAATCAATTTAGTATTGTTGAATCTGCATGAAGAGACTACTACAATAAACCTTTGGAAGAAGCTTGGAGAAATTTATCAAGCTAGATCATTTTTTAATATTTTTTTCTTGATAAAAAATTTGTATGCACTTAAGATGAAGAATGGTGGATCTATGAATGAACATATATATGCATTCAATATGGTAATTACCTAGTTGCACTTCATGGGAGTGAAAATGTAGGAGGATCAATGAATGATTAGTGTATTATTTCTAGATTTATGGGACCATATGGTTATGGCCATTGGGAGCACTACCATAAACTTCATGATGGATGAAGTGGTTTCATCTTCACTTTTTGAAGAAATGAGAAGGTAGAGTTGTGAATTGACTAAGGAGACCTTAGTAGTTCATGGAAGATCCAAAGAGAAAAATAAGAAGGATAGGAAGCAAGATAAGTCTATATCCAAATCTCCTAGTAAGTTCAAGGTGAAATGTTAGAACTATAACAAAGTTGGACATATTAAAAGAGATTGCAAGGAGAAGAATATGAAAAAAATAGTGGATTTTGATGATGAGTTTAAGATATCCTCCTAAAATGAAGGTGATGCATCATTTCCTTAGCTACTCATGCACTGAAGGTGCATGGTTAGTAAACTCTAGTATTTGTTTCCACATGATCTCACATGAAGGTTGGTTTATGAAATATGAAAAATATGACGGTGAGAATGTGTATCTTGGAGATGATTCTCATCTAAATATTGTTGGCCATGGTAGAGTCCTAATTTGATTCTTTGATGGATGATTGAAGGGGATCAATGGTGTACTACATATTTCTAGTTCAGCATAGAACCTACTTTCTATAAGTAAATTGAATGATACAAGTGTAAAAGTTGTATTCTCAAATGGAAGGTGCAAGATGGTTAGAGAAGCCATGATTCTTGATAAGGTTGTTCATGTTAGCACTCTCTCCTTGCTAAGGACACGCACAATTCTGTGCACTAGGTATTCAATTCATATAGTGAAAATCTCTACAAAATATTTACCTTTGCAATTGGAACTAGCAACAAAGAGGTGTGTTGTGTATTCTTCTAATGGTCATGCTTTGTAGATACCTAAGGGTGTTCATGCTTTGGAGCCAAGATACCAATAAAGAAATAAATGTTATGGCACTAAAGGATGGGTCATATAGGTAAGAACGGTTTAAGGACTCTAAAAATTATAAAAAAAGTGTTAGGTTTATATGATTATAATTTTGAATTTGATTTTTGTGAACATTATGTATATGGAAAATAAAACTATGTTCAATTTTACTCTATCTCTCATAATTTTATGGAGTATTGGATTTAATCCATTCTAATATATTTGGTCATCATGTTCCTTTGATTTCTAAACATTTATATCATGTTTCTTTCATTGTGTAGAGTAGAAGGATTCATCACCCTCAAGGCTCTAGGTCATGAGAGAGCCCCAAGGAACAAACTTCCCTAAACCACCTCAGGTTTTTTTTGACAATTTTAGAGAGGGGGGCTGAAAAGGAAGGTAAAATAACACACTATTTCCATTTTTCTAAGGATGGGTCTGATCAGAATTGAGTGAGCCAGCCTCAAAGGTTTTGAACTATAGACCAAATAGCTCACTGTCTGAGGATAGCAACATGGGAGCCAGTCCAGCACGCTACGTTGGCGTCCTATATTGATAGTGGGTTTGATAACAACTTGAAATCACAGCGGGCCTACTAACTATCTGACTATTGAGGTTTACAGTTTTGTAGAGAAAGTACTAAATGCATAAAGTACAATAAAAAGAATACTAAATGCTACTCTAATGTGGAAATAACAAAGGAAGGAAAAGATACCACTCCACCTATGCTTTGATTCTTTAGTTAGCTCTTAACAGACAAAACCTGTTTCTACACACACAGAAACAGGAAAATTGTTGGGTTGTGTTTTGAGGTTTGCCACAGTCAAACCCTTGTTTTGGTGTTCCCACCTCCACAGACATCGAAGAAGCCATGAGATATAGACGATAGATAAAGAGATAATAGAAAGGACATCAAATAGAGTGCAAAGATAGCCTGAATGCTACTCTATAAGACACAATGATGCAAAAAAGATAAAAAGAAAAATATCACCTCCTTTATACTAGCACTCAAGGCTGAGAGAGAAAGGTGATACCACACTGAGAGATTGAAGCTTCTTCAACCTGCAAGAATGGTGGAGTTGCAACAAGAGCACATTATAAAATCCAAGTAGAGAGGAGAGAAAAGCGAGAGAGAGTTTCCAAGAATGTGAGTGTGAGAGAATGAGCAAGAAGTTGTGAGAATTAGCTCAAATGAATGAGAGAATGAGATTCAAGCATGAAGAATTCAGCGAATGAATGGAGAAGTGAGTTTTGAATTACCAAAAGGGAGGTAAAATGTCATTTTTTGTTGATCAAGGGTCTATAGAATACATTTCCTTTGCATCCAATTGAAGACGTAACATTTCTACAGATTCCAAGGGTAGGAATCTTGTTAGGATGGAAATGCGGCGTGTGTGTGCCCCCGACAAAAATTCCTCCACCAATGAAAAAAATACAAGGCCACGTAGAAGGAATTTTTTTATGGTGGTGGGCTTTGCATCATTGTACTTATATTTTCTAAGGTAAGGGTAAATGAATGGGGAATTTTCTAAGGTTGCAAATTCACACCATTACATTTTTCCCCCACTTTAGTGAGCATATGTGTTAGTGCGGATGCAAGCTAAAGTAGAAAGAGATTGAAGAGAATATACCATAACCATCGAGGAAGAAAATATTTGATCTAGCACACCTAGACATGGAGGTAGCTCCACAAGTTCTCAGTCCTACAAGGAAACCTTTACATGAAAGAGAGAGAGAGAGAGAGAGAGATGGCTCCATAGGTTCTCAGTCCTACAAAGTTACAATCTCACCATAAACATGTTAGGCTACAGACAAACATGTTAGGATAAAAACCATAATAGGCTCTCAAGAAGGCACACAATACAACATGATAAGACGCAACCTAATCAGATAAGCATGTGGTTTCTACAAACTTGATTGTAGTACAGTTACAAAAAGATGGATCTAGTCGGGTTGCCCCCAAGCTACATGCCAAGATGTGAGATGTCTAACACCAAGACATTGTGACATCACACATCAAATATAAGACAATTATAGTATGGCTAACCCAAGCTAGATGCAAAGATATATGATGTTTGACACCAAGACACAACAACATTGACTATTGAATAATAAACACACAATTGCAAGACATCAGAGAATTCAATTGAAGGAGAAGCTTTCAAAGGGGTTCCTTTGGCAGGGAACCCTTTAAGACACCAAGGGGCCCATTCAAAGGGACACTCCAAATGAAAGGTACAACATTTTCCACAAGTGATTATGTCATCAAGGAATCCTTTTGAAAGATATATTTCATCAAGGAATCCAGTGGAAAGAACACTTCTTCTCAAAGGAAAATTTTCAAACTTTTTTGTCTTAGAAAAAGTATTCCTTTTTCAAAGGAAAATTTTCAAACTCTTTCACTACAAATTCATTTCAAAAGAAAAATTTCACCAAGGGGTCCTCACTAAGAGAATGCATCATCTTGGAAAATGAAAAAATTTCAGTAAAGATTATTTGGCCACAAAATTTTCCTTATTGAAAATCAAAGAAGCATGATAGCACCCCCTTAGGATGGTGTGTGCTATGCAAACACATGGCATCCTAAGGAGAGAAAGGGGAGGTAGAGATGTTGTGGAACACAATGCATGACAAGATGTATATGTGGAATGTTGGCATGGGCACAAGGGATAACACATAAGAACCACATCATGAAGCAAATAGATAGAAACAAAGAAAACAAGAGACAGGGGATCTAGTAACTCAAGGTCAATCATAGATACAAATAGAGATATACAACAGTCATCAATCCCCAAAGTTCTCAAAACGTGAAGAAGAGCACATGAAGATAAAATAAAAAATAAAAATTGTGTCAACATGGAAGAAGGCATAAATGCCCCCAACGCTTTGCATCTATTGAGAAAATGTGTCTCAACCTTGCAATTACATAAGGTATTGTTCAACCGTTGATGATGGGGGGTGTGGGGGGTTCCCCCCCCCGTGAGGGGTCCAAGGGGATCATCCCCTTAGCTTGGGTCTAGGGGCAGCACACCTTGGCAAGGACTCAGGGGTAGCACCCCTGAAAGGAAAATTTTATTTATATTTTATTATTATAAATCTAGACCATTCATCATTGTGTTTCATATCCAATGGTCGATATTTTATTATCTTCACTTTTCCTAGAAGGAAACCCTATTTTATGAGGGCATTATATTACAGTTGTGTATTGCAATGTATTATGAGTCTGATAGGGTTGTGTTGCCTTTGGATCTCTAAGTGGTGATACTCCTGTGAGAAGCTTTCTCTGCAAGTATATTGTAATCGTTTTTATTTTTGAATAACATATTGGGTGGCTTTTGGAGTGTGGAGTTTTTCTCCCAAAATGGTTTTCCCCACATAAATCATTGTAATTGTTAAAGGTCTATAAAAATTTTGCATTATTCTCCTCTCAAGATTAGTGTAGGAAGTTGTTTTGCTACCTTAGCTTCCTTACATTGCCCCTAATTGTCAAAAACAAAATTCATGACACAAAAGAATGATGATACACATAGAAGAAGTGCATGACATATTTTTTGTGCCTATATCTAAGCACCTAAAAAGGTAGTGAGGATCCTCCATGCAAGATCACAAACACAAAAATAAAAGCATGGGGGAACACAAACACACAAAAAAAAATATGCTATAGATACAGAAGAGGTACCACCCTACTCCTCATTGACCAGCAAGTCATCCTACTCCCAACCTAGATCATTGTAGGGGGACGGCGGACAGGCCTGCAAGGGCAGGATAGCAAGGGCAATACCTTTCGACTCACCTACAATAAAGGCCAAGGAAGAAGGCCCCTCAAAGTATTCTTCAATAAGCTCTTGTGAGGCTAAATTCAATAATCTTGAAAAGAGTGAGGACAAAGTTGAGATACCATCCACTAAATTAAACATGCACTTCACCAAAGTTTCATGTCTCAATCGGGTGGGAGAAGGACGTGCTCGAGATCCACTGCCAACCTCATGAAGAGAGCAGTGACAAATTCAGGGGAAGCGGTGGCCACCTCCATTGTAAGGACAATGCAAGCCAAGATAGAACAAATTTTCAAAGAAGGTGAACCATTCTTCTGACCTCCACTTGCAATGAGGTCATCCTTCAGCTTTCGCTTTAGAAAAGGATGTGTAATCCCCACAGAAGAAGCAGAAGTTGAGAAGGAATAAGAAAAATGCACAACAGACACCACTGTTGTGCTTGGCATGTCTATGGGTTGAGAAAAGGGAGGTATTTCCAGAAGGGACATCAAAAGAGGAGGCTTCATGGAGGGAGTGATGACAACCTACACCCTTTTGGGGTGAGTATCATCAGGTCCCACCAGGGGAGCTAGGAGCATAACAGAGGTGATTAGAACTAAGGAAGACATAGTAGGAGGAAGTGACATGGTAGAAGAAGATTCAAAAATAGGAGCTAATAGCTCCCCTTCTATCTTCTACAAAGTGGCTTGTTCTATAGCCAGATCCTTTCTCATGTGCTTGCGCTTGCGCTTATGCACTTGCGCTTATGCGCAAGTTGGTTATGTCGACTCCAAGCACTAGAAGTCGTAGTCTAAGAAGAGACGGGAGGTTCTTGTTCTACCACAAGGGTGTCCTCCACAACTGTCACCAGTGGAAGGATTGTCTCTTGGATAGGAGCAAGATGAGGAAGCACAAGAGAAGAGATAGTAGCAAGTGGAGAAGTAGACACAAGTTCCTTGGCGATGGACCTCTTCCTATTCACTAGCAGAGGGACAAGAGGGAGAGAAATAGGAGGCCATGGAGGCTGACATAGGAGTATCCCCATGAGGACCCTTTCCCTTGCCATAGATAATGGTTCTAGGAACTGTGGGAAAAACTAGAAGTTCAAAAAATTGACACAACCTTTCACCATTTGGGCACCATCAAATTTCCCATGCAAGGCATGGGAGCAAGAGCCGAAGTTGTCGCAGCAAGACAAGAAGTAGAAGCATATGGAGTAGAAGACGCAAAAGGATAAGGTTCCTAAGCATGAGAAAGCTTCCCCTTCCCCTTTTGTTGGGAGGAAGAAGCAACTTGTTGTTGTGTCGTGCCCCCAGTCTTGTATTTAACATAAGTACAGTATAGCAAATCTCCCCTTGGAGGGAGAGGTTTAACTAGAGTAAGCCAAAAGTGATCCAACGAAAATCCCCCATGTGACACTAACGATTTGTAACCAGTGTCGTGCACTACATGTATAGAGCCTTCATGAGGGAATTTTAAACACTTGTGAACCACAAAAGTTGTTAACCCCCTCTAATGGTTCAATAACTAAGCCCTTAGAGTTGTGACTTAGAGATTGGATATCTGCACTAAGTAGCTATCTTACTCATCATGAAGGTGCATTTCATTGTCAACCCAGGGACATAAACTTGAAATGGGTTAGCACTATATGTGCACTAGGGCTCCATTGTAGTCATCCATAAACTAGAAAAGAAACAGTACTGGAAATAAAATGTTGGAAAGAAATCAACTTAAACACTGAGCATGAATCAACAACTACACTAAGCATCAATAACTGGACTAGAAATGGAAGATAGAAATGGAAATCTTAGCAAATAGGCAGGAAACTACTCTATCTGCCTTGGCTGCAGGAACAATCACATAACAAAATTCTAGTGGTTGCAAGAATAGTCAACTATTGAAATTGAAACAAATTACTGAACAGAAAATAACTTTTAAACTAAATGAGTGGAATTCTCACCAAGTGGGCCCCCTTGAGTGAGTCTTCCTTAAGCTAACTCAGATGCAGCAAATCAAAATATCATTTTATTCCTTGAAAGCATGATTACAACATATCAGCAATATAACTATATTACTAAAACTAGAAAATGCAAGTACAATCTCAAAACATCCAACCTTATGAAAAGGGGCATCTAACCATTATTTATAGAGGGAAAAACTTCTAATTAACCCTAACTACCCACTACAACAAATCCTTGTGATTTGTTCCACTTTTTTCTCCGTTTTTTGCTTCCACCCATTGTTTTAATGTATTTTTTGGAACTTTTTTTAAAATGTCAGCGCTATTTATTAGGATGACACAATTTTTGGTGATTATTGCACCAATCAGTACAATTCAGCACTAATTTAGGCACTAATTAGCACCTAAATTCACATCATATTTAGTGTCAATATTAGCTTCGAGTGTAGTGTCACTTTTAGCTCCGACTTTAGCTTTAAGTTTAGCTTCGGGTTTAGTGCTAGTTTAGACACCCCTATGTTGAAGAGACTTATTTATATGTCTCATCGACAATGTAAAAAAGTGAAATGTCAACAAGATACGGGCATATCGAGGAGAGAATCACTTATGTCACATCAACAAGGTATATCTACAAGTGCTCGACAAAATACAACTCTTGGATATAATGAAGTAATGTCGATGAGACATTGAGATATTGGTAAAACAAATAAGATTGTCTCATCGACACTCTTCAAGTAATGATCAAAAGCATACACTGCTATACTACCAAGAAGGTGAGCAAGATATGTGGTAGAGCGGTATACACCGCAAACCCACAGCAAGAAGCCTTGAGAAAGGTGGTAGTGCGGTAAACAATAGAAGGGAAGGGAAAAACACCGCTATACCACAGCGATAATCACAAGTCTCCCCGACATGGTAGATTTACACCAATATATAAAGAAATACCGCCGAAGGAAAATATCGATGAGACAGTGGCATATTAGCAAGAGATATTAACTTGTCTCATCAACACTGGCAACCAACATCAGAGGAATATAAGATCTAATGTCGATGAGACATTGAGATATCGGTAAGACAAATAAGATTGTCTCATCGACACTCTTCAAGTAATGATCAAAAGCATACACCGCTATACCACCGAGAAGGTGAGCAACATATGCAATAGAGTGGTATACACCACAACCCCACAACAAGAAGCCTTGAGCAAGGTGGTAGTGTGGTAAACATGGCATCATTACAATTTACAACAATAAATGCAAAAAATTGCATCAGTTGCCAAAATTAAATGCTATTAAATTATTAAGGGTTGCCAAAACTAATATGACTAAATATTGTGCCATCGAAAGATAAGTGATTTTTCCCAATATCGCACTCAATTGTAGTGCACTAGTGTGGAAGGAGCTAAGGATACGAGAAGAAGTCCTGCAAGCATGAAATACTCAAGTAAGTGCACGAAAAATCTCTGAAAGAGCTCTGTTAATATAAAAAATATTTCAAGGTTTTGTCATCTGAAGCCATAGTAGAGAAAATTGAAACATGCCTCCTAAAAGAACATAATCAGAAGTAAAATAAAGTCAACCTAAAATTAAATATGAAGAACCTAAAGTAAAGAAGAGACCACTCCATCAGTCCATATTAGATATACTTCCAAGGTCTACTAAAGAGGGTAATAAAAAGTTTCTTGTGGACACCACACAAAGTTATAGGGATGCCCTCATTTCCAAATCTGGATGGGACCTATTTTTGTATTCTTACAGTAAGAGAAATGAGAAGATTCCAGTGTCAAACGCTTGGATGTTAGATATAGCAAGGTTGATTGTCCCAAATGTGTTTGTTGATGTAGAATTTATCAGAGTGCTAGCCAAACACTTTCACTCAGCTACCAAAACAGTAAGGTTTCCAAATGGAAAAGTATTGGTAGAAGTAACCAGAAAAGCCATCATTGAGTGTTTTGGCTTAAACAAGTAGGCTCTGACCAAGATAAACCTATAGAAAAGTGAGGAGGATTATGCTAGGTTAAAAAAGACTTATAGAAGTGATGAGGTACTCCTATATATGAAAAGAGGCATTGGAAATAGAACATTCACCATCTCTACTACCACTACTGAACCATTTAATGTGACAAATTTTTAGTATTATTTTGTGAATACATATGTAGCTCTTTGCCAAGTGTTGGGGATAGATGCTCAAGATAGAATGCCAATAGGCCTAATGATGATGGCCATGAGAATTCAAAACCCTAAAACTAATATTGAATATGACTTTGCTTCATACCTTGAGAAGGTGTTAGATGATGAATTCTCTCAAGTTATAGAGGATAGAGCACCGGTTACATTTAGACACTATTCCCTACTATCTCATATGATATTGTACCAGAATAGGTACCATTGGACTAAAAGAATGGACTTGGATATAGTAGATGAGCAAGGGAATCCCACACTTTTCTAGAAATGGTGCTATATTTGGAACAATTGGTGCAAGAATTCAAGCTTTGTTGTATTCTACGAAGACTTTGTACACAGAATCCTTTGAGTTCTTGGGCATACAATACCAAGATTGTCAACCAAAATGTTGTAACTAGTGAGAACTTTTGCTTTAAGACTAGAGCAGGGGAGATTTTTTTTCCTCCAGAAAGTTACAATAATAAGAGTTTATGGATGCCCTGTTGCTCCACACATACTGCCAAAATTTGTGCCCCTCATATTAGCATATCTTGAATTTATGTGGCAAATGATGTGGATGGAGAAAGATGTAATGCATAAGTAGAAGAAAGGCACTTTCCATCCAAACCAAACCAAGTGTGAAGATTGGATTGTAGGCTCAGACACACTAAAGGAGTTACAGTATTATTTGAAGACAAGATATGCATTGAAATATGGAAAAGAAAGAGCCTTTGACCCTGAAAATCATATGAACAACATAAGGCACAATCTTCTTACCAAAATGATAGTGCCACACCAAGTGAATTATGAAGAAGATGTCATAAGGAACTGCATTACTTATAATGATGTATTCAGTAGAAGGAAAAAATGGGAATATATGAAGAAGGTTGAAGAAAGGACGAAGCGGAGGTCCAAGGATTTCCTAGGATACTTTGTTGAGGAAAAGGACCCCATCAAGAGGATAGAATTGATAATTGGTAAATTTTAAGACTTGTACATAAAGAAGGAAGCATATCTTGAAGAACATCATAGTGGTGCAACTACAGAGCATACCCCAGGTGAAACCTTTGAGCTTCCCATGGAGCAGTTACCTCCCAAAAGACAGAAGACAGGAAGCATTGAACAGTTAGTACCTTATGAGGATACTAAAGAGGTGGGTGATACTAAGGAAGTGGCTATAGTACTATAGTCATTGAAAGGTGATATTGAATTTGATCAGCCCATCCTTGAGACCAGTGCCCATAAACATGAGGAAAGGATGGGTGATGTAGAAAAAATAGGTACAAAGGTACATGAAGATGAAAGGGAAATTGCAGCCAAGAGATTCATAGAAGATGATGAATTCATTAAGACTCTTGAGTTTAAGGATTTATAGATGAAGATGAAGATAAAATAATTTCAAGAGAGGATGGAATCAACTGAAGCAGGAATTGAAGAATAAAAGAAAAATGAAATGGTAGCACAAACTTTCCAGGAATTAAGAGTTGACAACATTGACATTAGCCCCCAGAAGGCTAGAGAAATGGTCTTGAAGAGCAATATGCTCATTTTCTTGGCTTGGAATTAAAGAAAATATTTTTGCTTGATCAAGTACAAGCTCAAGAAGATCCAATTCTAGTTGCAAAATTTTACTCTGATGAAGGTGTGAGTGGAACTGGGTATAACCCAAAGATTGAAACCCTAGCCATATGGATCAAACGTAAAAATACACAGAAGCCAAAATTATTGTATGTAATTCAAGGGATGAAAGGGGCAGTGATGGTAAGGAAAATACAAGATACCACCCCTTTGGAGGTAGCCACAATGACCATGCATTCAGCCATGTTCACTCGAGCAACTATTAAGGGATTAGAAGACAAATTGAAGGAGTATGAAAAGGAACAAAGGTTCCTAAATGATGAATTTAATAAATTGTTCGTGGAGAATGTCAAATTGAAAGAATAATTAAGAGGAGCAATACCCTCACAAAGCAAGGAGATGGTGTTATATAGGCCTCCTATTTCTCCAATGGATATTGTGAAGAAAATTTTTGCAAAACAGGTAAAAACTTTAGAGAAGGAAGTGGATGATGTAAATAAGGCCAGCAATCAAACCCAAGATGAAGTGAAAAGATGAATTTGTGAAGTTATGGAAAAGATTCTTGAGCACAGGATAAAATTAGTTATGGATAAACTAGAGAATGTGCATGATAGTTATAAAACACTTCAACAGGCAATGGATCAAATAAAGACACATATGCTTGTATTAGATCCTTTGTTCAAAAGGTTGCAGCCTATTCACCACACTTTGGCTAAGTTATGCAAATTTCTACAAAGAAGTCCTGATGCACCCACAACATTAAAGCCAACTGAACAAACTGTGAAGATGATTATTGATGAATTTCAATATGTACAAGGGTTTGATAAAAGGAGTGTAACATGAATGGATTTATTCCATACCTGCAAAAAATGGTATATACCTGAAATTGTGAGAGATGGTGATCAGTTCGAGGACTTGGATAAGTGGAAGAAAGAATTCAATCAGGTTGTTCATAAGTGTGTAACTCATATACAGGAGGATGATGATACCAGTCTTCCCAGGCTAAATTAAATCATGGATGGGTTGATTGTTCTTGATGTGGGATACCTAAATTTTGTCAATGATACAAAGGCATTACTAGATAGTCGATGGAAAAATCATCTTGCAAACATGCAAAAGATCCAGGAATATAAGTGGCCATCAGATTTTACAGTGTATCAGTGAGAGGAATAGTATTTGGTTTCAAAAGAATAGGACACTGAGGTGAGAGCATTTGGACGTTCATCATGGAGAGGAAGACTTTTCTAGATCAATGATCACAAGTCTTCTATGTTGAATAATGGAAATATATGTCAAAATGTCTTAAGTCTTGTAATTTCCTTAATTATACTAATTAAATAGTTGTTAGTAAAAGAAGTAGTTATGAAAGGTCGTTTCTTTTTGTAAAAGGCTTGTAGCTTGTTGCTTCCTATATAAATAGGAAACCAAGGCCTAGTTTTAAATTATCATCATCATATATCATTTCCATTTTGAAGACTTTTGTTATTAATATATATCAATTAAGCAATATAATGGAGAACATCTTATTATCAAAGATTCTCCATGACTGTGTTATCATTCTGTATTTTTCTTATGTTTTTCATACTTATTTCTTCTTATATTTGAATGAATATCAGTTATTGAGCCTCAATATTGTGCTTATGTGAATGAATATGCTAATACAGTAAAGTATTTATTGTGGATGTTGGTAGAGCTGCTAAAATTTTTGAAAATTTAAGCTTATTTTGTCTTGTTGCATGTTCAACATAAAAATGGAAACTATTTAAAAATAATAAAGTTAACAAAGTTGCTTATTTAAATAATTGTGAGTTAGGTGCATTAATATTTTATTAACTTTTGTGTCTTCATGAACATATGTTGATACAAAATGAATGGAAGAAGAATCCAAGTACCCTAATTTTTTCTGCCAACAACTCATACCAAAGATTGAACAATTTAAGGATATTTTAATAGGTATTAATTAAGGATATGATGATGATGATATATTCTTGTACTTGTATATTCTATGAAACATTCCCTATTTTCTATGAAACAGTGTATATATTCTTGTACTTGTAAATATTCTTTTACTGTTATGTCTATTAAATAAAATAGAGTTTGAATAAAAAATGCTTCACCCTTTTTTTTAAGTGAGTATGTGAATTATTGTTTAAGGAAAAATCTTACAGTGTTTACATTTTCAATTTACTAGTTTCAAATCTTCATTTGCTATGTATATAAAACTGTATGTGCTCTTTATTCAAATGACATAAAACAGTAATATCATCAGAATCGGGGTTTTCAATTTCAGCACCATCATTGTCCATCATATCATGTTCACTTTTAAGTACAATCATCAAAATTTTATTTTTATTTCTTGTCCCAGTTAATCTTGATTCCTTTCATCACAACACATTAGGATGCATGTTAAATTTCAAACATTTTCTTTGCATTTTTTTGTATATATTATTTTATTAGTGCATCATTATGTAACAACAATTTCACTTCTGAGATATACAATAAAAATAAATGAAATCACATGTTTTCTTTGTCAAGGGAAATGTATGGTGAATACCCTATGTCTTTCAGATAAGTGTGCAAGTGAAATAAGACATAACTGATTGAATCTGATTTTCTACTGTACAATTATTTTTTTATGTGTTTTTTAATTTTTGCATGTGGATTACCCTTAGAAAGAGACTACTTATCTTTTATTAAATGAAGCCTTTACATTTCCTATCTACGAAAGGAATTTACTACTTGACAACAGGTTCATGAACTTCATACAAATTAAGATTGGTGTAAAAGGCCATCCCCACAAATGTTGTTTGGTCTAGAATTATAATGGAAAATAAAAAAGCTTGTTAGGAGAATAAAATAGGTTTTCAATTGTCCAAGTACAACATAATATTACTAAATCATTTCAAAGTTTAGGCCATAAGAATCATCCTTTTTTAAACATGGATTGCAAATAATTCTAAAAATTTAGAAGTCTTGGTCATTAACATTATTGTCTGCTACAATGTCATCCAGTGTATCATTGTCAATGTTCATATGTTCTTTCAAGTATTTAATATTATCACCATCCTCATCTTGACCTGCATCATCTTCATCATCATTGAAATTTGACTGTAGACCATCTATATTGTTACTAGATATATTTGGATCATCATTTTCTATACCATCCATATTGTTGTCTTCCATAACATCATCTCACTCTAGATTGTTGTCTTCTTGTGCCTGAACATAACCATCTTCAATATCATCATGGATGTCAATTTCTTCAATGTCCTCTAATCCCTCTCTCTCATTTTGTTGGCCATCATTATTTTGCTCAATATCCACTAATGCATCATCAAATACATGCCTTAATCTTGGATCATAATGTATGACAAATATCTATTTCGGGTCCAAAATATCTTCATAGAAAAATACCTACACATGAACTACATACATATAATAGACATTATATAAATTGTATGAACATATATACATCAATTGAATAATGGATCATTATTTTATAGACTACCTTTTTTATACAATAATTGCTATAAAACAAAATTTTGGAAACATATTTTATAAATCATTCCACACTCATTTATTATTCTTTGGTTTTTTTCCCTTAAGAACATCCTTAGGGAGACCTTGTTCTTCCCTCTTCTTTCGCGTAGGAGTGTATTTTAAGAAGGGGTAATCAATCAATAACTCATCCCAAATGGTAAGGTCCATAATAGCCTCAACCATTATCAATCTATCAACCTCTCTTTCCATATCTCCATCTTTATCATTTATAACCTCAACAAATTGGCAATACGGTCTTACAGTAGGGTCCCTTCCCTTACTACTATTTATAAATCCTGCAATATTTGTGTGTGTGTATGCACGTCCATCTATATACATAAGATGACCTCTATTCATTTCTTTTCCACTTTTCAATTGGAGACAATGTGTATACATATTCGAATTTAGACCATATGTTGACATGCTAGGCTTATATTATGCTAGCCTTCTCCATTCACCATTATAATATGATGGACCATAATATGGCATTAATCTCCTAGTGATTTGTTCTGAATTATTTCTATGTTTGGATCCCCCATGTACATTTTGGACAATAAAGAGGCCTAGATTCACTCCATGAATATTGGATGGTCGTATCATGTAGTTGTATCCCCAAAATTGAAACACCTCGTACACTCTAGGTAGTTGTTGTTCACTAGGCCAAGCACAATATAGTCGATGATCAAATGTCTCTTTGTAAATTGATCTCAAACTCAGGAGCAAGTCATCATCTCCATCACATTCATTCTCATAGGGTATGTAGTCCCCCTTCCCCTTGTCTTTAAGAAAATTATGCATCTTCACACCGGTTCTTGTTTTGTTACTTGTTTTCATCAATTCATCATCGTCTGAGCTGGTATATTGGCACATATTTTTGTTAGATGTATCATTTGATAAATGATCATTTCCCTCTAGGCTAGAAGTCAGTGATCTAGGAAACTTTGAACCAGGAAATTTATCCTGCAAGTATCCATTAAGAAAAAAATTAGTTATTTAAATAATATAAAATAATGTTTAAATGAAGTATACATGTTATTTATATCAAATTGGAAAATTCCTCACCACAATTCCTATTGGATTTGAATCGATTGTAGGAGGCATACTACCTACTAGAATCTCATCATATATGTAATGCCTTTTTACAATCGCTCGTTTGAATTGTTTCTTTCCACGACATACAGAACATCCACAAACAACAATTTTCTCAAAGTATTCATCCCATGTACTATAGTCCTGACCTACCTCTTCTTCAGTGCAATCATTCATTGTGTCTACAGTATCCATTACCATATCCTCTTCCACCCACTGTCATCTACGTGATTTAACAGTTTTAGGTCCACATCCATGTACATATCTTGTTCTTTTGCTAGTTGAACACTTAGGCTTTGCATTTGCTCCAATCTCCATCTAAAATTATCAACATGCATTAATTTATGTCAAGATTGGATAATACATTATAAATTTCAATAATACTGTGAAAAAAGATGGGCATATCACGAAATTCCATTAGATCATTTTTTCCTAAGTTAAGTCAAAATTTGAGTACCTAATGTCCCACTTCATTCGTTGTGTCCTCATTTGATGTGACACGATCTATTGCCATGGCCTCGTCTTGCCCCTATAATACACAACATAGTAAATAATTTTTAGTACACCAATTATATCATTTCAATGAATATGCTCTCCAACACAAAACCTCACTTTAGTCATATATTTTACATATTGATATCATGTTTTGGCTATCCTAATTTTCAAACTTTTCCCTTGATCATAGAATCTCATTTAATCATCATTCCTATGCATTTTCAACCAATAAGTTTGACCTCAGAGGCCTCATGGACAAAAAAATGACTGTATCTCCTCTACATTGTAGCATTTGTGAATTCCTAAACACTTTCCTCCTTTGGTTGAGGTTGCTTTCTCTTCTTACCTCTATTGTATCTGCAAATTCTGTTGTCTCATCTATTTCCACCCACTTTCCTCATAGCGATTTAATATTTCTACGCCATCCACGTCCTCTCTCCATGTCCTCTATGAATAATTTTTTTTCCACAAAAGCTTTCACTGCACTACCACCAAGAAGGAAAAAGCAACTTGCGGGATTGTGGTAAAAACTACTCTACCGCACTGAGCTGATGAAGGAGTCGTGGGACAACAGTGGTCACCACACTACCACATGCCAATGGTAGAAGACTTTTGGAACTGTAGGAGTCACTGCAACACCACCAGGAAAAGAAGACTCATGTTCCACCACAGAAGCTTTCACCGCACTACTACCGAGAAGGATGAAGCACCTTGCAGTAAAAACCGCTCTACCACACCGAGTTGACGAAGGAACCACGGGACAGCGGTGGTCACAAAAACAAGGTAGGAATTGGAATTATTTCCAACACACTAGATCCTGTGATACACAACAATGAAAATAGTCATTATACAGCAATGATAGGTGCTAAATTAGGCACACTTGGCGCTGCCTTATATGTCCCAAACAGATTACATTAACGGCCAAAAATTGGCATTAAAGTTGGTGTTAACTAATGCTAACTAAAGTGTCGACTAATTAATCAAAATCAAAAATTTAAAAATTTCCCGAGTGAAGGAAGAAATCAGATGACAAAAAAGGGAAAAATGGCACGTGAAGGAAGAGAGCAGGGTGCTACCAGCAACTGATGAGAAATTTGATTTAGTTTCTGACACCATAGGTACTGGTTATAATTTTATTTTCTTGCTTGAATTCGTGATTGTTTATTGCTCTTTGTATTGCATTTGAATTCGTGATTGTTTACTGGTTCGTAGCCTAACCAGTCCAGGAAACTTCTAAATTGTCCCATCATTATAAATTGTAAAACCTTTGAGAAACCAACAAAAAATTCTACCCTACCCATTTGATTTTTGGCTCAAAATATTATAGCACGAAGCGAGGATGCCTTCGTATTCTTTCCCTAACCTGGGTATCAAGGAAATAGTGAACTACTTGGAAAATATGGGAATTGGGTTGGTCACTACTGAGCAACTACTAAAAATAAACATAGAAACCGCTTGGTTTTACCCAATCGTGCCATAGTCACCAATGCCATGACAAATTCATGCAAGATTGCATTATGAAATATTTTTCATAATAAGGTTATCAACACTAAGCAAATTGAGAAAACATATTTTCCCTAGGTTATCAACACTAAGCAAACCCAGTGAACATATTTGCCCACAAAACAAAACATTCATACCACAAACTAGATGAAAACTTTCATACCTAACAGTGTGTACTTCATTTGCCTCCACAGACTAGACGAAAATAATTTTCCCTAGGTCGCCTCAAAATGTCAATCAATGGAGGGAAGCAAGCATTGTTAGCAAACTCTGGCCACAATGAGGTAATTCATTGTCAATTTATAGATTTGTAAATGTTTCCATTGTTTCTTTGAATTTTACTTTTTAGTTTTTTATTTCTAAATTTAAAAGAAGAAATATAATTTAAATATATATAGGGACATGAGACTAACAAAGATACAAAGGAATTGGCTTCCATATTGGGGGTAGAGGTAGTGAACAAATTGGTTAATATGGACTGGACAACACTTGCCAGATACATAGAAAAATAATCTATTAATGCCCCTCAAACATTGCAAACAAATCAATTGTGTCAAAGGGAATCAATTGATTCCCCAAGCAGTCCTAGATGGAGAAAAAGATCCAAGAGGAAATCAGTGACAGTAAACTCTAACATTGTGGAATAGGGAGCAGAGAATTCCACTCCTGGGACACAGACTTCTTCCACCATGCCATGTTTTCAATCTTGCATTGGTAGCTACAATACAAAGATAGAATACGAGGTGGTTTCAGGGGAAGTCCGAATGACGAATGCTGGGAAAATGTTTATAAATAGGTTGAAGGAATCATGCCTTCAACAGTTCAAAGACCATCTACATTTTCCATTCTCAAAGATACCCATGCACCTGAAAAAAGCAGTTATCCATGACATGGAGACTGATTTTGGCACAGGTTGGTCTGTAAAGAAGATAAAGCTACGAATGTCTCAAAATTGCAAGAGATTTCGGTGCAACCAAACAAAGAAAAAAAAAATCCCTCCTAAGTTGAGGCATAAAAAAAATCCAATTGATGTAAGTGTGAAAGTATGGAGATAGCTTGTAAAAGAATATGAGAAGTCTGATGCACAGAGGAAGTATGGTGAGGAGAGTACACAGGTATTTGAATTTTCTCATAAGATTATATCAAATTTATTAAACGATATTTAAATTTTATTTGTGCATAGTTAAATTGAATTAGTATATGCATAGTTAAATTGAATTAGTATATGTTTCAGGACAAGGCCTCCAAGGCTAGGCTTGAGAAACTTTGTGCCACACATCGCAGTGGCTAGAAAGGTTTACAGGCCTTGATCTATACATTTGTAAGTATATTTAATATGTTAAATGATATTTTTTATTTCGTTGGAAAAATTAAATGATTGCATATTAATTAGTTTAACTAGTCCACGTGTCATGTTTTGATAGGAGGAGAAATATGGCCGCCATCCAAAGCAATTTGAAAAGAATATGTTTCAAAACAAAAAGTGGAATGATTTTGTAATTTGGATGGAGAATGAGGTATCAATAGTTGAGTTTCAATAACTTAGTTGGATATTATTGTGTTAATATGTCAATTTTCATCTCTTGTGTTGAGTTGTTTATTGATGCATAGGATGAGTAAATAGAGCTCAAATCTTATGATTATAAGACGATCATTTATGTGCATGAATAAATAGTAGGATGGAGATGAACTCAATTCATCTGACTTTATGCCTCTTGGAAAGCCTTCCTCTTGAATCTCTAATATCAGGTGCCCAAGACTTCCTTGTAGCTTTTACCTTTCGTTGCCACCTTTCCTCTTCACTCTAAGACTCGTCTCCTTTTTCCTTATCTACATTTCTGGCTTCGGCTTCTAATTTGTCCCATGTTTTACCTTCCTCCTCTTCATAATATTCTTCTTCTTCGTCCTCCTCTAACTCCACAAGAGATTGATATTTTGAACCTTCCTCATCTAATTTTGATTCCTCTTCTACATCATCCTTGATCTGACTCTTTTGAATTATCAGAATCAGAATCACTAGCTTCCATATTCAAAAATTCCCAACCAACATCTTCAATAAATTTATCTAGATCATTAGTAACACTCTTCAAAATTGGTTGCCAGTTCAAGTTCATTTTGCTTTCATAATACTTTATGTCCATGGAGTTCAGCCATTCCTTGATGTCATCAAGCAAAGATTGAGGAATGGCATACATGTGGAGTACATCCTACTTGAAGTCTTTGAAAACAATAGCCATATCAAATGCTTTTTTCCCAATTCCTACTCTCTCAAGGTTAACAATCTCAATCTAACAAATAGCGATTACTAAGAAAGGTAATTCCACCAACTCTACCAAATAGTTTACTATAGGAACAATAAAAGCAGAGGCTTTGAAAGGAACTCTATGAAAACCAAGCTCTCTAAATGGTATATCAAACTCTAGTTCAAAATCTTTTAGATGAGGCTGCTCCTATAGCTCTCTTACTCGCTTGACAAATTCTTGAAACTCTGTATTGATTTTATTTTTTTGTCCCTCTCTTGTTGTTCTTCCTCAATTTCATCAGGGTCATACATTAACCTTCTTTCCCCTCCTAAAGTTTGGACCACATCTATTACCTCCACATAAAACTGGACATCCTTGGTCTTCTTGGTTCCCACGCCATGATATGGTTATGCAAATGAAAATGAAGCAAAGTAATCATCTCCTCCGCTGGCTGGAAGAATGCATGCTTAATGCTTTGATACATGATATCATCTCTCTCTTCTACTCTCATGGTTGAATACCAAAATCTAGTATGGTGGGCCTCCAGAGTTCCAGTCATCTTTCATCCTCTTCCACCAAATGTTGGCCTAATCCACATGTCTGCAAGCCTAATTGACTTTGTTTTTGAAAGATGAAGTTTCTCTTGAGTCACCAGTCTAGCTCTCTCTACCTTTTCAGACTCTTTCATTGTTAAAGATCATCTCTGGGATTTAATCATTTGTACCACATGGTTGATGTGCTTTGAATCCTTGCATCTAAAGGAAATTTCCTTAACATAAATACTGCTAGGGAATTTCAATGTTGCCATTGTAGTTGGAATCAAAGTTGGTACTTGCAATATTAAAAATTATCCTTATATAAGAATTCCCTCCATCTTGTTGGCTTGTAACACTCTTGATGGTGGCTACATGAAATCTGATTTTGATTCCTCTTCTACATCAAAGGGTTCATATCCTTGATCTGACTCTTATGAATTATCAGAATCAGAATCATGAGCTTCCATATTCAAAAATTCCCAACCACCATCTTCAAAAAAATTATCTAGATCATCAGTAATACTCTTCAAAATTGGCCACTAATTCAAGTTCATTCTACTTTCATAATACTTTATATCCATGGAGTTCATCCATTCCTTGATGTCATCAAGGGAAGATTGAGGAATGGTGTCAATGTGGAGTACATCCCGCTTGAAGTCTTTGAAAATAATAGCCATATCAAATTCCTTTTGCCCAAGTCCTACTCTCTCAAGGTTAACAACCTCAATCTCACAAATAGTGATTACTAAGAAAGGTAATTCCACCAACTCTACCAAACAGTTTACCTTGGGAACAATAAAAGTAGAGGCCTTGAAAGGAACTCTATGAAAACCAAGCTCTCTAAATGGTATATCAAACTCTAGTTCAAAATCTTTTAGGTGAGGTTTCTCCTATAGCTCTCTTACTCACTTGACAAATCCTTGAAACTCTGTATTGATTTTATTTTTCCTGTCCCTCTCTTGTTGTTCTTCCTCAATTTCATTAGGATCATACATTAACCTTCTTGCCCCTCCTAAAGTTTGGACCACATCTATTACCTCCACATAAAATTGGACATCCTTGGTCTTCTTGGTTCCCATGCCATGATATGGTTATGCAAATGAAAATGAAGCAAAGTAATCATCTCCTCCGCTAACTGGAAGAATGCATGCTTAATGCTTTGATACATAATATCATCTCTCTCTTCTACTCTCATGGTTGAATACTGAAATCTAGTATGGTGGGCCTCCAGAGTTTCAGTCATCTTTTATCCTCTTCCACCAAATGTTGGCCTAATCCACACGTCTGCCAGCCTAATTGACTTTGTTTTTGAAAGATGAAGTTTATCCTAAGTCACCAGTCTAGCTCTCTCTGCCTTTTCAGACTCTTTCATTGTTACAGATCGTCTTTGGGATTTAATCATCTGTACCACATGGTTGATGTGCTTTGAATCCTTGCATCTAAAGGAAATTTCCTTAACATAAATATTGCTAGGAATTTCAATGTTGCCATTGTAGTTGGAATTAAATTCGGTACCTACAACATTGAAAATTATCCTTATATAAGAATTCCCTCCATCTTGGCTTGTAACACTCTTGATGGTGGCTACATGAAATCTGATTTTGATTCCTCTTCTACATCAAAGGGTTCATATCCTTGATCTGACTCTTCTGAATTATCAAATTAGAATCACTAGCTTCCATATTCAAAATTCCCAAACCATCTTCAAAAAAATATCTAGATCATCAGTAATACTTTCAAATTCCGGGCCAATTCAAGTTCATTCACTTTCATAATACTTTATATCCATGGAGTTCATCCATTCCTTGATGCCATCAAGGAAAGATTGAGGAATGGCATCAATGTGAGTACATCCCACTTGAAGTCTTTGAAAATAATAGCCATATCAAATTCCTTTTTCCCAAGTCATACTCTCTCAAGGTTAACAATCTCAATCTCACAAATAGTGATTACTAAGAAAGGTAATTCCACCAACTCTACCAAAAAGTTTACCATAGGAACAATAAAAGAGAGGCTTTGAAAGGAACTCCATGAAAACCAAGCTCTCTAAATGGTATATCAAACTCTAGTTCAAAATATTTTAGATGAGGCTGCTCCCATAGCTCTCTTACTCGTGACAAATCCTTGAAACTCTGTATTGATTTTATTTTTCCTATCCCTCTCTTGTTGTTCTTCCTCAATTTCATCAAGATCATACATTGACCTTCTTTCCCCTCCTAAAGTTTGGACCACATCCATTACCTCCACATAAAACTAGACATCCTTGGCCTTCTTGGTTCCCATGCCAAGATATGGTTATGCAAATAAAAATGAAGCAAAGTAATCATCTCCTTCTCCGTTGGTTGGAAGAATGCATACCTAATGTTTTGATACATGATATCAGCTCTCTCTTTTGCTCTCATGGTTAAATATCAAAATCCAGTGTGGTGGGCCTCCAGATTTCCAGTCATCTTTTGTCCTCTTCCACCAAATGTTGGCCTAATCCACAAGTCTACCAGCCTAATTGGCTTTGTTTTTGAAAGCTAAATTTTCTCCTGAGTCACCAGTGCAGCTCTCTCTGCCTTTTTAGACTCTTTCATTGCTACAGATCATCTCTGGGATTTAATCATCTATACCACATGGTTGATGTGCTTTGAATCCTTGCATCTAAAGGAAATTTCCTTAACATAAATACTGCTAGGGAATTCCAATGTTGCCATTGTAGTTGGCATTAAAGCCGATACCTGCAACATTCAAAATTATCCTTCTATAAGAATTCCCTCCATCTTGTTGGCTTGTAACACTCTTGATGGTGGCTACATGAGATCTGATTTTGATTCCTCTTCTACATCAGAGGGTTCATATCCTTGATCTAACTCTTTTTAATTATCAAAATCAAAATCACTAGCTTCCATATTCAAAAATTCCCAACCACCATCTTCAAAAAATTTATCTGGATCATCAGTAATACTCTTCAAAATTGGCCACCAGTTCAAGTTCATTATGCTTTCATAATATTTTATATCCATGGAGTTCAGTCATTCCTTGATGCCATCAAGGGAAGTTTGAGGAATGGCGTCAATGCAGAGTACATCCCACTTGAAGTCTTTGAAAATAATAGCCATATCAAATTCCTTTTTCCCAAGTCCTACTCTCTCAAGGTTAACAATCTCAATCTCACAAATAGCGATTACTATGAAAGGTAATTCCACCTGCAACTCTACCAAACAGTTTACCGTAGGAACAATAAAAGAAGAGGCTTTAAAAGGAACTCCATGAAAACCAAGCTCTCTAAATGGTATACCAAACTCTAGTTCAAAATATTTTAGATGAGGCTGCTCCCATAGCTCTCTTACTCGCTTGACAAATCCTTGAAACTCTTTACATATTGATTTTATTTTTCCTGTCCCTCTCTTGTTATTCTTCCTCAATTTCATCAGGATCATACATTGACCTTCTTGCCCCTCCTAAAGTTTGGACCACATCCATTACCTCCACATAAAATTGTACAGCCTTGGTCTTCTTGGTTCCCACGCCATGATATGGTTATGCAAATGAAAATGAAGCAAAGTAATCATCTCCTTCTTCGCTGGTTGGAAGAATTCACTCTTAATGTTTTGATGCATGATATCAGCTCTCTTCTGCTCTCATGGTTGAATACTGAAATCCATTATGGTGGACCTCTAGAGTTCCAATCATCTTTTTTCCTCTTCCACCAAATGTTGGCCTAATCCACAAGTTTGCCAGTCTAATTGGCTTTGTTTTTGAAAGCTGAAGTTTCTCCTAAGTCACCAATATTAGCTGTAACTTTTTTGAAATTTTATCATGGTATGTGCACTTTGATATGATGTAATATGATTATGGTTTCATCTCATATGTTGTAATATTAGATATATAATAGAAAAATAAATTATTGCATGAAATAAATAATAAATTTTCATTCTAAATGTTTTTTTTGGCAGAACACTGGTCTTCTAGAAGATCAAGATGATCCTCAACATGATATAGATCTACAAAATATTGGTTATGTCGGTACATATCACATGGCAAAGGATGATGATGATGCAAATGCAGAAGACATCGAGGCCGATGACAATGATGATGACAACGACAACGATGGTGATGATGATGATGAGATAGTTGGTGGTAGTAACCACTGACATTCATGATCATATAGACTGCATCATGGATCATTGTTGATATATCATTCTGATGACTCTTTTCATGGTTACTATCATATGTATCATTTTCATGACCTATAGTACTATATTATTTAGTTGTATCATATTGACATGTATCATTTTCACTATATCATCTGGACATGTATCATCTTGACTTGTATCAGTTTGAGTTACATAATTTATCAATTTTATTTATATCATTTGTACATGTATAATTTTCACTTATGTCAACTATTGGACATGTATCATTTTGACATGTTTTTGATGTACTAGCATATTTGACTTTCACTTTTTTTAGTTATATATGATGATGATCTTATCAGTATTGACTTGTCAATTTATATATATTAAAAGTGGTCAATGATTTTTGGATGGATATTTATTTATGATGATTTTAATTTACTGCTCAGGATGGATGTTGTCAAATTCAATTAAATTATAGATATTTGACTCACTTGTTTTAATTATAGATGATGATCATGTTACAATAATAGTTCAGGCGGTGATGAAAGGTAAAATTAATGGTTGGCACCTCCAGAACATAATTGAAAAAATCAGAGAAGTGTTAATCTCTTTTGAAAGTTTTGTGGTGAGCCACATTAAAAGAGGTGGTAATGTGGAAGCGGATGTCTTATCTAAATGGGCTTTAAATTTTGGTGAAACGGGGGAATTCAGGTTGGAGGATTTTAGAGGTGTTAAGTTAGTGGACTTAGGTGAAAACACAACGCCTTAAATGAACAAGGTGGTGAAGTGAGTGGAGTAGGTTTGACATGACAAGCAAAGGTAGGGGTGGCGGGCGATGGTGAAGTAGTACTTCATTAATAGCAGTGTGGTGAAGTAGTACTTCATTAATAGAAAGCCCTCAATTAAGATGTGTTAATTGCATTTGGAAAGGGTCGAGAAAAACTCTACAACTTTGGTGGTGGCGGCACTGGTTCTCAAGAGAAATGGAATCCAATTTCACCTTCCAGTCAAGAAGATTTTTGGGCCCGTTTTATGGAGAGGCGTCCAGAAAACAATAGCAGGGCCTTTTCCTTGTTGACGACGAGTGGCTAGTGCAGTGTGCAAAAATGATTTGTGACAAGGATTTCAGCTCTCTGAAACATAGATATTGAACCAACATGGAATTTTACTCCTTAATTGTGGCGCGGGGCTTGGATTTAGGTGAACCAGTGGAAATGGTGAGGATGGTAATGCAGAAAATTGTGCATGAAGATTTTCTTGTAGGCATGGAGTCCATTCTCGAATGGGCAGTTCCGGGTGTAGGTTTATATTATTCTGAAGGACTAGCAGATGATGAAATTGAGGATCTCTATGAGAGATGGGGCTCAAACCCTTTATTCATTGGCCTAAAGGAAAATACAAAGCTTCTTGCTATGAGGAAGCGTGTTTGGGATGGAAAGTGCTCAAACTCTTCATCCAAGCAAAGGCGGAGAAGTAGGGATTGGAAACAAAAAGGAAGAGCCAAAAGAGGAAGTTGGGGAAGCAGTGGAAGAAGAAGCCATTGGGTCTAGGTGGAGCTCGTTAAGACTGGTTGTGTTTGTCTATGTCTGATTTTGAATTCTCCCTCTACTTTTGCTGTATTAAAGCGTGTAACTTTGAACATTGTTAATGGTGATTATTTTTTTGTAAGGATTTTACTAGTAAACAATTATAGGTGTTATGAGGTTTATTTAATGTTTTACTTTGTACGTTAAGGTGCCTCTATTTTTTGTCATTTGTTGTGGAATTTTGGTGGGTAATGACACTGAACAATAGATGTACTTTTTTATCTTTACAAGCAATACAAAATTTTCATGTTACCGACCCAAAAAAAATAATTATCTTATTATTTAATCATGAGTTAAATAATTAAATTACTTAGTCTATAATCATATGAGTTATTTAAGAGGCACGATATATTTAACTAATTAAATTAAAATAAAACATATTAAATTAATAAATGGAAGCAAAACAAGAAGCATTTTTAGAAGCAACAATGGAAGCCAAACTAGAAGTAATCTTGGAAGAAAAATTGGAAGCAAAACTAGAAGCAAAATCGAAAGCAAAACTGGAAGCAAACTTGGAAGCAAAACCGAAAGCAAAATCATAAGCAAAAATGGAAGCAAAACCAAAAGAAAAAGTGGAAGCAAACCTAAAAGCAAAATTGGAAGCAAACCTAAAAGCAAAATTGGAGGAAAAACTAGAGGCAAAACTGGAGGAAAAACTAGAAGCAAAACCGAAAGCAAAATTGGAAGCAAACCTAGAAGCAAAACCGGAAGCAAAACCAGAAGCAAAACTAGAAGCAAAAATGGGAGTAGACATAGAAGCAAAACCGGAAGCCAAATTGAGTGCTAATTTAGGTGCCATTTTTGACACTATTTCTTGGCACTATTTTAGGCGCTAACAGATGTGTTATTTCTGGCACTATTTCTTGGCACTAATAGGGGTGCTACAATTTTACAGCGCTAACTCTAGTGCAATGTCTAGTGCAAAATACAGCACCAAATTCGATGCTGAGATGTCCATTCATGTTTGCGCCAAGTTTATTACCAGCCAAATCACCCAATTCGTGAACTGAAATACACTAAAATCTAGCGCTATTTTAGGCGTTATTTTATTGTTTTGTTGTAGTGACTTAGGCAGTCAACTCCATCAAAATAGGAGGATTCCATTTATTGAAAGCATAGAAAAGAGATGGAGGAAGTTATGCACACACTAGATTTGGTCAAAGCAAACTTTCCCCAACAAGAATCCAACACAACACACTCCCTAGATTTGCTCAACAAACAAACATGACCATTAAAAGGTAGTTACAATCTTTCATTCGAACTAGGAATTTCCCTCCATTGGAAGTTTCCCTCCATTGAGAGTTTTCCCTCCTTTGACCTCTTAATGACCATATTTTTGACTTTCTTGGCAACCGACCAACTGGCAGGAGTTTCTTCCACTTTGTAGGCTTCGTTGACATTAGCATCTTAATGTGAACCTGCATAATGACATTAGCATGCACAAACAATTGCATATCCATAATTACCTTAAAGTAACATCCATTCAACCACATATAAAATTAACATAGATAATTCACATAGCATGTTAATGTCATTAAAAGTCACAAAGATAATCTTATGCCCAAGGTTTATGGTTTTAAGGAAATAACATGGAAAATGTCAACAACTAAGTGCCAAAGTCTATGGTAACAACAGCAAATATATAATAAATCCCATCAAAATTGAGTCATTAATTGGACTCATCATCTCCCCCCAACCTAATGTTTTGTTGGTCCTCCAGTAAAGGGAGCACTATTCATTTTCCTAGTTAGAGCTCTGAAGTCACCAACTACCAACTGTCCTAGATCAATCTATGCAGTACCTGAATTGGGGTCCCAGTAGAATCCTTGCTTGTTTTCCAATTTGTTCCACCTTGGCCTTTCCGTAGCTATGTCATACTGATAATATTTGTAATCAGGTACAGGCCACAACAAAGTAGGTGGCTGAAATATTAATGGAAGCCAATACTATTCGTTCATCCTCCTAGTCTGCATGTACCTGTCAATTCGTTTGCATGCTGCAACATAATTTTGCAAGGAGTGGGGTTTAGCTTGTTTCAACTGATTTGTCAAACTATTCCACCTCTGTGATAAGTACCCCATTACTAATTTCCCTATAGTAGTAGCTACCTTCTCATATTCCTTGTATGCTTCTTCCCTGATAGGCATGATCCTATTTTTGTAGCTTGCGCGATAAAGAATTTTGTGCCATGTTTGGTAAATGTCTACAAGGTTACTGGATTCAGCTCTAAGAGGCAAGGGAGTATGGAGTTCTCTTTCCATGTAAGTTCTAAACTATTGTCCCCAGCGAATTTCATGTTGGATCCAGGACATAAACGCCCTCAAATGGATATCTCCAATATATAGTAATGGATTCTAATCATGATCATTAGGCACAACATAATTATGCAGGTACAATTCACACAACAGATTTTTAACTTCAAAAGGGGAAGATTGGTAGGCCTAGAAAAACTCATGTGGAGTTTCAATAGAAGGGCTCAAACCTAAAATAATCCTTGACAGTTTAAAGGAAAAATTCCACTCCTTCAAATGTAGTGCATATACTCTTGGAGGAGTTCTACATGCCAACATTTGGGGTACTAAAGCTACCACATTATCTACCTTATCCTTCAAGGCAGCAATCTCTTCATTCTTTTCTTCAATTTCTGTATTTTTATTTTTAACTTCTTCCCGTAGCTTGCGTTTTTCCTTTTTCCACTCCTCTTTCCTTTGCATCTCATTCCATAGGTTCAGAGCTACAAGATTCCATGAAAAATTGGGAGGTTTATGTGTTCCTACCAAAATATTTTCTTGCACCAGTTCTTGATGTTCAAATGGTACCAATTGTAGTCATTTTGGTTGTTCCTCTTGCTCAGGTTGCAGTGGTTCTTGATTCTCATCTTTCTCTTTTTTTTCAACCTGTTTTGCAATATCAGCAAGCTCTGCTAATCTTATGTTTTCTTGTTCTTCAAAAATATCTTTTTCTTCAACATTTACTTGCTCCATAGGGGCTTCTATCTCCTTCCTAGGTGTTTTTTTGAACCTATGGCTTCTCTTTGGAGGCATATCAGTAGCTAACCCAGCTGGTTTTGATTTCTTAGGAGGGATTTTATGTTTTTCTTCGACTGCAGGAAGACCAGTGTCATCAGCCTTCCGTTTCCTAGGGCTTGGTGTTACTTTTTCTTTCGTTTACTTCTTGGTCTTCCCTTTTCTTAATTCTACCTCTCTCATTTGTGCCTCCTCTTTTCTAATGGCAGCCCTAGTTCGAATTGGGGTTTTGGGAAGAACATTAACATCAGGGTCTGAGGATGAACTTTCCTCATCTAAATATTCTAATTCAAAGGAGCCAATTTCTATAGCTACTTCAGCTGCAAGAGGGTTTACGCTAGGGTTTGCACCAGAGGTTGAAGCTCCAGGAGTGGTTTTAGCAACCCTCTTTCCCCTACTAACCCTACAAGCTTGAGGCTAACCTCTAGGATGCACATAAACTGATCAATGTTTACAAATTCCTCCCATGTCATACCAGACACCTCTT
>VDFB02381377.1:0-37474 GCA_007258455.2 Sequoia sempervirens | reverse complement strand
AAAATGGAAGCAAAACCAAAAGAAAAAGTGGAAGCAAACCTAAAAGCAAAATTGGAAGCAAACCTAAAAGCAAAATTGGAGGAAAAACTGGAGGCAAAACTGGAGGAAAAACTAGAAGCAAAACCGAAAGCAAAATTGGAAGCAAACCTAGAAGCAAAACCCAAGCAAAACCAAGCAAAATCCAGAAGCAAAATGGGAGCATACAGAAGCAAACCGAAGCCAAATTGAAAGTGCTAATTTAGGTGCCATTTTGACACTATTTTGGCACTATTTTAGCTAACAGATGTGGGTATTATTTCGGCACTTGGCTTTGGCACTAATAGGGTGCTACACCTTTATACGCTAACTCTGCGCAATGTCTATAAAATACGTTAACTCAACTGATGTCGAGATGATCATGCCTGTTTGCGCCAAGTTTAGCACCAACCAAATCACCCAATTCGTGAACTGAAATACACTAAAATCTAGCGCTATTTTAGGCGTTATTTTATTGTTTTGTTGTAGTGACCTAGGCAGTCAGCTCCATCAAAATAGGAGGATTCCATTTATTGAAAGCATAGAAAAGAGATGGAGGAAGTTATGCACGCACTAGATTTGGTCAAAGAAAACTTTCCCCAACAAGAATCCAACACAACACACTCCCTAGATTTTCTCAACAAACAAACATTAAAAGGTAGTTACAATCTTTCATTCGAACTAGGAATTTCCTTCCATTGGAAGTTTCCCTTCATTGAGAGTTTTCCCTCCTTTGACCTCTTAATGACCATCTTTTTTACTTTCTTGGCAACCAACCAGCTGGCAGGAGTTTCTTCCACTTTGCAAGCTTCGTTGACATTAGCATCTTAATGTGAACCTGCATAATGACATTAGCATACACAAACAATTTCATATCCATAATTACCTTAAAGTAACATCCATTCAACCACATGTAAAATTAGCATAGATAATTCACATAGCATCTTAACGTCATTAAAAGTCACAAGGATAAGCTTATGCCCAAGGTTTATGGTTTTAAGGAAATAACATGGAAAATGTCAATAACCAAGTGCCAAATTCTATGGTAACAACAGCAAATATATAATAAATCCCATCAAAATTGAGTCATTAATTGGACTCATCATCTCCCCCAACCTAATGTTTTGTTGGTCCTCCGATAAAGGAGCACTATTCATTTTCCTAGTTAGAGCTCCTGTCACCAACTACCAACCGCCTCCCAGATCAATCTATGCAAGACCAATTGGGGTCCCAAGAGTAATTTTTGCTTGTTTTCCAATTTGTTCCACCTTGGCCTTTCCAGCTATGTCATAATCGATAATATTTAATCGTACGTAAAGCCACAACAAAGTAGGTGGCTGAAATATTAATGGAAGCCAATACCATTCGCTCATCCTCCTAGTCTCAGATGTACTGGCTAATTGCTTTGCATGCTTCAACATAATTTTGCAAGGAGGTTTAGCTTGTTTCAACCGATTTGTCAAACTATTCCACCTCTCAGATAAGTACCCCATTACTAATTTCCTATAGGTAGTAGCTACCTTCTCATTCCTTGTATGCTTCTTCCCCATAGGCATGATCCTATTTTGTAGCTTGCCGATAAAGAATTTTGTGCCATGTTTGGTAAATGTCTACAAGGTTACTGGATTCACTCTAAGAGGCAAGGGAGTATGGAGTTCTCTTTCCATGTAAGTTCTAAACTATTGTCCCAAATGAATTTCATGTTGGATCCGGACATAACCTCAAATGGATATCTCCATATATAGTAATGGATTCTAATCATGATCATTAGGCACAACATAATTATGCAGGTACAATTCACACAAATGATTTTAACTTCAAAAGGGGAAGATTGGTAGGCCTAGAAAAACTCATGTGGAGTTTCAATAGAAGGGCTCAAACCTAAAATAATCCTTGACAGTTTAAAGGAAAAATTCCACTCCTTCAAATGCACTGCATATACTCTTGGAGGAGTTCTACATGCCAACATTTGGGGTACTAAAGCTACCACATTATCTACCTTATCCTTCAAGGCAGCAATCTCTTCATTCTTTTCTTCAATTTATGTATTTTTATTTTTAACTTCTTCCCGTAGCTTGCGTTTTTCCTTTTTCCACTCCTCTTTCCTTTGCATCTCATTCCATAGGTTCAAAGCTACAAGATTCCATGAAAAATTGGGAGGTTTATGTGTTCCTACCAAAATATTTCCTCGCACCAATTCTTGATGTTCAAATGGTACCAATTGTAGTGATTTTGGTTGTTCCTCTTGCTCAGGTTGCAATGGTTCTTGATTCTCATCTTGCTCTTTTTTTTCAATCTGTTTTGCAATATCAGCAAGCTCTACTAATCTTATGTTTTCTTGTTCTTCAAAAATATCTTTTTCTTCAACATTTACTTGCTCCATAGGGGCTTCTATCTCCTTCCTAGGTGTTTTTTTCAACCTATGGCTTCTCTTTGGAGGCATATCAGCAACTAACCCAGCTGGTTTTGATTTCTTAGAAGGGGTTTTATGTTTTTCTTTGACTGCAGGAAGACCAGTGTCATCAGCCTTTCGTTTCCTAGGGCTTGGTGTTACTTTCTCTTTCGTTTGCTTCTTGGTCTTCCCTTTTCTCATTTCTACCTCTCTCATTTGTGCCTCCTCTTTTCTACTGACAGACCCAGGTTGAATTGGGGTTTTGGGAAGAACATTAACATCAGGGTTTGAGGATGAACTTTCCTCATCTGAATATTTTGATTCAAAGGAGCCAATTTCTATAGCTACTTCAGTTATAGGAGGGTTTATGCTAGGGTTTACACCAGAGTTTGAAGATCCAGGAGTCATTTTAGCTACCCTCTCACCCCTACTAACCCTACGAGCTTGAGGCTAACCTCTAGGATGCACATAAACTAATCAATTTTTACAAATTCCTCCCATGTCATACCAGACACCTCTTGCAAAGATTTCTCTACTAACAATTTTATCAAACAATGATGGGAGATAGAATTATCCCTACCTTTTTGTGTTTCAGCTGTCATGATTGCAAGGAGGTTATACAGCACATTGGGCACATTCATCCTTCTGCCATGTCTCATATGGTTTAGAAGCTTAAAATGGATAGAATGGAGGCATGATTGGTGGCCCTCACAAGTAATATGTACTTAACAATGTGGATAGTTCCACTTCTCTGGCAAAGAAGTTCTCCTCATTCCTTGCTTATCTACAACTATTGAAGGGTCACTAGGTTCAGTGAATTCTTCCCTAACTGACCTTGCATCCCTCAAAGCAGGGTATGGCTCTCCATCGGCAGGAAAACCTGTTACCTCTACAATTCTCTCCTCAATGACTATCACTTCTAGCCCTTTTACCATTGCCTTCACATCAAAGAGTGTTTGTGCAAATTCTAGTGCAATGTCCTCATTGAAGTTGTCAATTTTCAAGTAGTCCAACCATCCACAATTCTTGAACTCGGCCAGAGAAAGTGCATTCTGTTAGCTCTCAAAAATGCAGGTTGAATGCCTCAAGAGGCTGCCAATCTCTTGATACGCTTTAGGGTAACAGACAAGGTTGAAAGAATTCAACCTTCTACTCTTTAGGTGCTGCTAAACCCGAGCAAGTGTACCTCTTTGAATTGTGCAGAATTAACTTGCAATAAATCCTCTTACAACATTTGTTCACAATGGAAAATGGGAGTGAACAGATGAAATTCAATTTGAAAACAGTGACAATATTCTGCTCTAAGTCTTAAATACTCAATTAAAAGAAACTGAATGAATTTATAATGATGAAGCACAGAGACTAGTGCCTTGTTGGGTATGCGAAGTCAAATGAGATCAAGATAAGAAACACTCTCTGGATGAGACATGAATTATCTGGCATACATTCTATTTACAACTTGTATAAACATGCAAGACTATGACTACTAAGTTCTACTTCAATAATCCAAAATGAATTTCTCTGATTATTGTGATTAATAAAAGGATTTAATCTTTGCTTGAAAGAAACAGTTGATTAATCACACAAATACAGCAAATTTGTATCGATAAATCAAACATAAACTTGTTATGTTAATTTAAACAACCAAAAAAATCATTCATGGAGACAACTCAGCAGTATTTTTCATTTCAATTCAACAGATAATTGACACCAAAGATATGCAGCAACATCAACTGAATCTCATAAATACCTCCATTGTGAAATCATGCAATAATAGCCTCTAGTCTAATAATTTTATTCTATTATATCTACTTGCAGTATATCAAAAATCTAATTTCTGGTCACTCCTTAACAATTACAACATGCTTATTTATACACCAGCATGAGAAAAATATCAAAATAAAATATTATGTCGGCCCTCCACAAGATTCGGGCTCAATTCAAGTCGGCTAGTAGTGGTCACCCAAACAAACTCATGTCGGCCATAGCATTCTGAAATTTTGTTTTCACCAGTGAGCAGTCAGCCAGACACAACATATCGTCATGCCGAAGGTAATTCAAACGCTTCATCCCCATGCTCTGCATTTCACGATCGTCGTGACCACCAATTCGTTATACTGAATTGGAGAAGTATCACCTCTATTTAGTTGTAGCCCGGGGTCATCAGTGAGATTTTACATAGATTTGATTATGTTTTGTCAAAATGCA
This sequence comes from Sequoia sempervirens, assembly GCA_007258455.2. Classification (NCBI taxonomy): domain Eukaryota; kingdom Viridiplantae; phylum Streptophyta; class Pinopsida; order Cupressales; family Cupressaceae; genus Sequoia; species Sequoia sempervirens. Next base: position 32,859 of record VDFB02381377.1, on the reverse strand, counting down.
CCTTACCTCCAATATGTCACTATAACAACCTGCTAGTTATACCAAAGCCACATAGTAGTCTTTCATTCATTTGTGCCTCGCCATAACACTCAAGTATCATGGAGACCCCACACCAACCATTCTAAGTTTCACCGAGAGCCAAAAATTCATTTCCCAGTCGCTGAAACATCCTGCATGCTATACCGAAGTCGCGGAGGTTGCCCATGTTCCTTCGTTGTAACATTGTGGAATCGGGGAGACCACATACTGAGATCAATGTCAGGCCAAAAGGCACTCATTATATCTAAGTCGCCAGAACATAAGAAATTTCCCGCCGAGCTTCACATTTCATTCTATCTGCTTCGCTATAGATCACAAATATCGAGGAGACCTAATGGAGAAATCACCCCGTCCCGCCGAAAGCCTCGAGCCATAATATATTGCCAAGACACCAATGCACCCATACTGATAGAAAAGCTTTGTCCAATGTATGTTGTTGTAGCCTATCACACTCAGGGAGACATTATATAGAGTACACAATGTTTCACCGAAACACCCCGAGCACATACCAATTCGCCAAAACAATTCAGAACTCCCGCCGAAGATCCTTCATCGTATTCCACCGGTGAGATCGAAGGTCACTCGCCGAGACCCTACGGCGAAGTAGCCAAGTCTGGTCGAAGATAATCCATAATGTGCTTGTCACTGAGACACCCTAATTTTGGTAAGACGCTAGCCCGACTGTTTGACTCCCGCCGATGAATCCTCTCACACGCACAAGTTGGGGAGACAAACAAAACTCGGTGAGAACCTATCCCGAAAGCCATAAGAGATGCCGATAGGAGCCTCCACGGTCGCCGAAACAATATGGATGTAATGCTGATAACTGCCAACAGACAAATGCCAGTCGCCACAACAAAGAACATGTCATGCCGAAAACTACCTACAAGAAAAATCCATTCGCTGTGACAGATAATAAGTCTTGCTGATAGGCAACATAGACTTATTGCAAGCAGAAGAAGCACAACGGGTCAGGGAGACAATAATGAACCTATGTCAATAGGGACCCAGACATGAAAAATGCACAACACGATTGATTCAATGGGACAATATGGCAAACTATAGATGAAAAATGCATATGGTCAGACCAAAACTAGAAGTTTATGAATGAAAACTTATGTAAAAACACCAGATTTTTATAGTTCTAACAGTGGCTCCATCTAGGGATGAATGATAGTCAGATCATTGCAAGGATCCAAATCTTTGGGTGAGCAGACCAGACACAAAATGAAGAACTGGTGAGCAGTAATGGAAGTGAAAGGAAATGGAAATGAATGCGAATTGGGAGTGAATGCAAAGTGAATGCAAGATGGAGGTGAATGGAAAATGAGTGGAATGGAGGTGGATGAAAACCTAAAACTATTGTGCATGGAAAATAATTTTTAAGAGGATACACAAGAGTTGTCCATGCACTGGAAACCCTTAATCCTTTGTGTTGCTCAAGAGAAGAAAAGCTTCAAGAATTTCCCATGAACAGGAAATTCCTGATCTTCACCAGCCATGTTCTATAGATAATATGAGTCTTCACCCCTTTTTCCAACAACAACAAAAGGTCTCAGCCAAAGAGCTTCAAATTTACCATTCTTTCCTTTCTCCTGACAACTTGCATTCCACATCAATACCAAGTCATTTTCTTCAAATTTTCTACTCTTTGCCTTCTTGTCAAATAGATACTTCATTTGTGCCTGTAACTTCATGTTTTGATTTTGGACCTCCCTCCTTACTTCATCAAGTTTAGGAAGTTGCTCCATCCTGTCTTCCATGGGTTCAAGAACTTCCAAATCTTCTTGTAAGACAAACTTGTAGACTAGTAACAAATTCTGCAGAGGCATCCTGGCTTGTGCTCCATACACTAATTCAAATGGGGATTTCCCAATTTCCTTTTTCACAGTGATCCTATCAGCCCATACAGCCAACCTTAACATTGAATCCCAAGTCTTCTTGTTTTGTCCTAACACCCTCCTCATGATCTTCAAAAGACTTTTATTGCTAGATTATGCTTGTCCATTAGCTTGTGGATGATAAGGGGCTGCATAAGAAGTAATAATGTCATACTTATCATAGAAACTCTTGAATTCATCAAACCTAAAACACATCCCATTGTCTGTGATTCTCCTTAATGGTGTACCAAATCTGGTGATAATGTTGTCCATCAAGAAATTAGTTACAACTTTACTTATAGCCTGCTTGGTTGGGATTGCCTCCACCCATTTTGTAAAATAATCAGTGGCAACTAGTATCCATCTATGTCCTCCACTTGACTTCTTTTGTATCTCTCCAATGAAATCAATTCCCCATTGATGAAAAGGGGCATCAGCCTGTAGAGGTCGAAGTGGCAAAGCACCCTGATACTTCAATTTTCCAGAAAACTTTTGGCAAGCCTCACATTTTCTCACATGTGTAAAGGAATCATTAAAGACCTTTGGCCAATAATACCCAGCCCTGAGAATTTTGTGTACAGTTTTCTTTGTTGAATAATGACCTCCACAAACTCCTTCATGCATTTCCTTCAAAACATGCTTAGCCTGTGACTCATCCAAACATAACAACAATATATCATCCCTGTTTTTCCAAAACAGATCGCCATCCATAAAAACATATTTGGATGCTTGCAACTTCAAAGTTCTCCTTTGGTTGTCACTCAATCCGTCTGGACACCTCATGTATTTAAGATAATGCATAACATCAGTATACCAAGGAGTATGTTCAATGCTTGCAACTACAGCCCCTTCCTCAACATTACAAATCAGATTTGCCTCAATATTAGTTTCTGCCATCAGCTTAGCCAAGCCTTGGCCTCTTACCAACTTAGTGATCTGTATCTCCATGTCAAATTCTTGAATCTTGTTGATCCATCTGCATGTCTTCCCTGTGACTTCATACTGTGTTAAAATGTCTTTGATGGTAGCATGAGGGACATAAGCAATTACTTTTGCTCCAACAAGATATGGTTTGAATGCTTTAGTAGCCTTCACAAGAGAAAGGGCTTGTTTTTCCATTATGTCATACTTCAATTCAGACCCTTGTAATGATTTACTAAAGAAAGACACAGGTTGTTCATAACCATCCTCATTCTTCTGTAACATAACAGCAACAATAGTATGCATTGAGGCAAAAGAAAAAATCTGAAAGGGCTTTGTAAAATCTGGAGACTTAAGAATAGGAGCCTCTTTGATAGCCTTCCTGATAGACATAAAAGCATCCAAAGCTTTAGCATTCCAATCCATTTTTTGTCCCTTCTTCAACATTTTAGATATGGGCTTGATGATCTCAGCAAAATTAGAAACAAATCTTCTAACAAAATTAATTTGTCCAAAGAAAGATTGTATTGCTTTGACAGTTTTGGGAATAGGAATTTTATCAATAGCTTCCACCCTCTCAGAATCTATTCTAATTCCCTCTTTTGAAACAATATGTCCCAAGAGGTTACCTTCTATGATTGCAAAATGACATTTCTTTGGATTTAAACTAATACCATATTCAAGAGCTTTAATAAATACCTTTTCAAGATGTTGCACATGATCTTCAGCCTTCTTTGAATAAGTAGTCAAATCATCTTGGTACACCACCATGATAACATTAATCAAATCAGCAAATGCTACGTCCATGGCTCTTTGGAAAGTCGCTCCAGCATTGATGAGAGCGAATGGCATTCTTATGTACAAATATGTTCCCAAGGAGTAGTGAATGTTGTCTTGTATTGCTCAGATTCCTTGACTTTGACCTGATTGTATCCAGAAAACCCATCCATCATATATAACAGCTCATAGCCTGTCACCTTATGCAATATTGATTCCATGTTGGGTAGAGGATAATTATCCTTGAGAGATGCAATGTTCAGATTTCTAAAGTCCACACATAATCTGATATCACCATTCTTCTTTTTTACAAGAACCAAATTAGAAACCCATGTTGAATGTCTGATTGGTTTGATAATTCCTCCATCTCTGAGCTTTGTCAGTTCTTCTTGCATTTTAGGCTCCAATGTTGGATTTATAGGTCTTTGCTTCTGTCTAAAAGGCTTGGTGTATGGCTTCAATGGTATTTCATGCTAAAATAAATCTTCCCTGTATGCTTTCAAATCCTCATAAGACCAAGAAAAAACATGTTTATATTTTCTTAATAACTCAATCAGCATTCTTCTAATTGTAGGGTTGATCTTCTTTCCAATGTATACCTTTCTTGGTGCTATTTCAATCCCCAAGTTAATCTCTTCAACATCTTCCTTTCTGACTAGTGTTTGCTTCATTAGAGATCTATCATTTCGATCATACACCCTTTCCAATGCCACTAGACCCTTGGGAAATTTATTTGTTTTGAGCTATAAGATCTCCTTGCCAAACACAGTTTGTTTCCCATCTACTTCCTCAACAAAAGCATTGAAATCAATTTCCTGAGCTTCATACTGATCTATACAATTGAGGAATTTCAAAAGGTCAGTATCATCATTGAAGACCTGCCAATTATAAACATTATCAGGAACAGCAGGCCTTGTCTTGAACTCAATCTATGATACCCCAGCCAATGTGATATCATCCTTCTTCAGCGCCACATTTGTTAAAAAATCAGCCATTATGTTCTTTGATCTGTCAATCCACTCAATTGAGAATGCATCAAATAATTCAATGGTATCCCATATAGCATTCCTATACTGTTTTAATCTTTTGTGTTTTGTCGCATATTTTGATTTGATCTGTGAAACAACCAACTCAGAATCGCCCAAAACAGCCAGCAACTTAATCTTGTGTTTCACAGCTATGTTCAAGCCTATCAATAAAGTTTCATACTCTGCCACATTGTTTGTACATTCAAATGCCAACAGAAAAGAGTATTTAAAAGTAATACCTCCAGGCAAAACAAATACAATCCCAGCTCCATTACCCTCTTGACTACAGGCTCCATCAAAGTACATCTTCCAGACACCATTGCAATTTTGTGCAGCATGTTTTTCAATTAGATCACTATTAATTAATTCTGGCTGAGTTGGTTCTACTTTAAAACTCCCCAGATCAACATCACAAAAAAAATTAATTTGGTCATGTGGTACACATTCAACAAGCTGACTCATTCTTGGCTCCCTATATAATTTCACTTCTTCGCCATTCACTGGTATTGTAGCATAAGATAAATCAAATTGAACATTTCCACCTACAGCCACAGTCCACTGCCTTGACAAAAGCATCCCAAATTGAGGAGGAGTATCAATAACTGTTATATCTATATTATAAGCCACTTGTGGATAAGTAGCCAATTTGACTTCAACATCTTTCATAATACCAACCACAGGAACAGGTCTGTTATCCATTGCATAACACTTGCCTCCAGTGGTATCAACCCACATACCAAATTGTTTCATAACTCCAACAGGCATGATGTTTATAGCAGCACCATAATCTATCATGTAGTTCCTTAACAATTTGTTATTAACAAGCAACGTAGTAAAAAAGGGATCAACTTGAGGAGGGGTTGATAATATATCACTCAAGTAGACTTCAGAATTATTTATCTTCTCATGCCTATTGACTGCTCTAATAGTTATTTTATTTTCAGCATTCACATGTTCTCCATTTGTTATCAATTGGATAGTAGTATCCCTATATTCTTTAATTTTCATCATCTCAAGTAGTGGAACAGACATTTTTACCTAGGACAATGCCTGAGTGAAATCAAAAGAGGAACTCTCCACCTTGACAGTCTTCTTTAATTCAGGCGCTTCTCTTTTGTTTTCTTCTTTTTCTTTTTTACTAGACTAGTCAGGCGTTTGTATTTCTCTATTTAATTCCTTTACTTCCTCCTTTTGGCCTGGTTTCTGTTCAATTTTATCATGCTGCTTGTTTTTTGGCTTCTTTACAATTTCCTGTGTTGCCTTTTGATCTTTTATAAAAATTCTCCCAGGAACCCCATCTTGCTCATTTACTTTTTTGTTTCTCAACCAGTATTGACTTTTGGCTTTCTCAACTGCAGCAACAGTGATCCTTTCTATTTCTTCCTCAGTAAGTCTCCTCACATTGCATTGAGCAGGCACTGCAACAGGATGTGGCTCTATGTAATCTTCATCATAATCATTAAAATCTATTGTTCAGCCATATGGACATTATACTTCTGATTGGAGACATCATATTCATAACCTTCATCCTCTGAAGATGAGTTTCTTTCCTCAGCATGGTGAAAAATATTTGAAGTCAAATGTACAGTGTGATCTTCTCCATTATTTTCCCTCAGCATTCCTTCTTCTTGCATCCTTTGAGCTACAACACAATAGTCTAGAGAATGTGGCTAATTACAAACTTCACAAAAATAATTATTACTCACCATGTAAGTTCCCTTCTTGCTCAATGGATCAGGAGTCTCTTTGTTTCTGGGTCTGGCTGATATAGGTTTCCCATCTTTCCAGTCTGTATTGTAAGGAATATCATGCAGCCTTGGCCTTTCATTTCTGTTCTCATTTCTATATGTATTCTCTTGTCTGTACTGATAATTATTGTTTTGTTGAGGAGGCCTCGGGTTGTCTCTTTTACTAATTATACCAGCATCCTTCCTATTATTTTCAATTGTCAATGCAATCTTTTGTGCTTCAGCCAGACCTCTTGGAAATCTATTTCTCAGTTCGTACCCTGTTTTGGGATCAAATGCATTTAAATAAACACTTAAAGCTACAGAATCTGGAAACCTTGATCCAGGAGGTACCTTAGTCTACAATTTGTTAAATCTTTGATTGAAATCATAAACTGAGTCATTTTGATTTTTCTGAATCCTCATCAGTTCATGAAGAGCTGCATCTGGTGCATTTAGATTTCCATACTACTCCAGGAATCGATCTTGGAATACTTGAAGAGAATTAATTGAATATGTTGGCAAGCTGTTAAACCAATCCCTAGAATCTTCAATAAGTGACATCATAAATAGCCTCATGTGCAAGTCTTCATATGGCATACCAATATCTTGAATGAACACATTGAAATTCCTTAGATGTTCTTCAGCAGTGACTGCATTGCTCCCTGTAAACTTGGGAACCAGACCTCTCTAGCTGCTATCCATAGGGTAAGGGCATAGATGGAATCCTGCCAAATCAAACTGCCTGATCATTGTTGCATATTGGTGAGGGGGAGGGACAGGTGGATATTGATATTGATGCAGAGGATTATTGTATTGTGCATTATGCTGAGGAATGTGATGCTAACCAGAAGGTGGATGCATATTTGCATGTTGTGTGGGAATATAAGGAGGATTACCTGGCTTCTTATAGTGATTTCCACCCTGATTGTAAGGAACATTCTATTGATTGGATGACCCTGCACCATGATCACCTTTCTTGTGAGGTGGAACATACTTTGAGCCACCAGCTATCTGATCAGCAATTTGGGCTTTCTGTAATTTAGCCTCCAACTCCTTTATCTTTTTCTCTTTTTGTTCAAACTGTGCCTTTACTTCCTCAGGAAGTTCATGATTAGCAACCATATTTTGGTTACTCTTCATCTTCTGATCATATTCATGTTGAATTTTGAGTCATTCAGGCTCAAGTCTAGCTTCAAACTCAGCATGTTTCTTAGCTTCAAGCTCAGCTTGTTTCTAAGGATTATAAAATGGATTTAATTGCTCCTTAGGGGTACACAGTTCTGCACTTGAATAATCCTTCCATGTATCATAGCGATCTGCTTTGTCTCTACCTATCAGATACATATCCTCATTTATCTTTTTTCCTTTATCAACATTGTCATCCTTATGAATCCACTTATTGTTGTCAGCAGGAGCTCCTGTATGACCTCCCCTGTATTGAGATCTTCTTTCGTTCATGATGAATAGTTGCAAAAAAATTTTAGAGTCGCCACTCATTTTTATCGAAAATGAGAAAAATGTTCAATATTTCTTGTTCCCAACAGAGTCTATTCAAGATTTCCGACTCTATGATTAAGGCCTTGATTCTGATTGTTCCCTAGCAGAGTCGCCAATTTGTTAGCTCTCAAAAACGCAGGTTGAATGCCTCAAGAGGTTTCCAATCTCTTGATACACTTTAGGGTAACAGACAAGGTTGAAAGAATTCAACCTTTTTCTCTTTAGGTGCTGCTAAACCCGGGCGGGTGTACCTCTTTGAATTGTGCATAATTAACTTGCAATAAATCCTCTTACAACATTTGTTCACAATGGAAAATGGGAGTGAACAAATGAAATTCAATTTGAAAACAGTGACAATATTCTGCTCTAAGTCCTAAATACTCAATTAAAAGAAACTGAATGAATTTATAATGATGAAGTGTAGAGACTAGTGCCTTGTTGGGTATGCGGAGTCAAATGAGATCAAGATAAGCAACACTCTCTGGATGAGACACGAATTATCTGGCATACATTCTATTTACAACTTGTATAAACATGCAAGACTATGACTACTAAGTTCTACTTCAATAATCCAAAATGAATTTCTCTGATTACTATGATTAATAAAAGGATTTAATCTTTGCTTGAAAGAACCAGTTGATTGATCACACAAATACAGCAAATGTGTATCGATAAATCAAACATAAACTTGTTATGTTAATTTAAACAACTAGAAAAATCATTCATGGAGACAATTCAGCAGTATTTTTCATTTCAATTCAATAGATAATTGACACCAAAGAAATGCAGCAACATCAACTGAATCTCATAAATACCTCCATTGTGAAATCATGCAATAATAGCCTTTGGTCTTATAATTTTATTCTATTATATCTACTTGCAATATATCAAAAATCTAATTTCTGGTCACTCCTTAACAATTACAACATGCTTATTTATACACCAGCATGAGAACAATATCAAAATAAAATATTATGTCGGCCCTCCACAAGATTCGGGCTCAATTCAAGTCGGCTAGCAACGGTCACCCAAACAAACTCATGTCGGCCATAGCATTCTAAAATTATGTTTTCACTAGTGAGCAATTGGCCAGACACAACATATCGTCATGCCAAAGGCAATTCAAGCGCTTCATCCCCACGCTCTGCATTTCACGATCGTCGTGACCACCCATTTGTTATACCGAAGTAGAGAAGTATCACCTCTATTTCGATGTAGCCCGGGGCCGTCGGCGAGATGTTACATAGATTTGATTATGTTTTGTCAAAATGCACCTTACCTCCATATGTCGTTGTAACAACCTGCTAGTTATACCAAAGCCACATAGTAGTCTTTTGTTCATTTGTGCTTCACCATAACACTCAAGTATCATGGAGACCCCACACCGACCATTTTAAGTTTCACCGAGAGCCAAAATTTATTTCCCAGTCACCGAAACATCCTGCACGCTATACCGAAATCGCGGAGGCTGCCCATGTTCCTTCGTTGTAACATTGTGGAATCGGGGAGACCACATACCAAGATGAATATGTCAGGCCAAAAGGCACTCATTATATCTAAGTTGCCAGAACATAAGAAATCTCCCACCGAGCTTCACATTTCATTCTATCTACTTCGCTATAGATCATAGATATCGGGGAGACCTAATGGTGAAATCACCCCGTCCCGCTGAAAGCCTCAAGCCATAATATATCACCAAGACACCAATGCACCCATACCGATAGAAAAGCTTTGTCCAATGTATGTCATTGTAGCCTATCACACTCGAGGAGACGTTATATAGAGTACACAATGTTTCACCGAAACACCCTGAGCACATACCAATCTTCCAAGACAATTCAGAACTCCTGCTGAAGATCCTTCATCGTATTCCACCGGCGAGACCGAAGGTCACTCGCCAAGACCCTACGGTGAAGTAGCCAAGTCTGGCCGAAGATAATCCATAATGCGCTTGTTAGTGTAGGTTTTTTATTTTCTTTATGTTTGAGGTATTTATTTTCTGACACATATTATTTAAGCTTGCTTAGGTTTATTAGGCGTGGTTAATATGAGGACACGTGGTGAAATACATCAGCTACATGTGTCACTCTCTCCCCACACATGGGTAGTTGAGTTACACATCCTTTTTTGGCTTTTTGTGCCACCTCTCATAACCACAACTTTGTTTTTACCTGATTAGTTTATGGGGTAGTTGGGTTTCTCGCCCTCTTTTGGATTTATGTGCCACCTCTCTCCTGTCTTCACTTGAGGAGGTTATGCCACATGTCTTGTCATTATACCAAGTAGGTGATAACCTCCCACCTTTTGTGGGTAGTAGGAGCTAAAGCACCTCTTGGATGTATTTGCCCTTATTTTTCTATATATTGAGCACTCTCCTCTCACCTTCACTAGTTCAGCTAGTTCGGTGATTGTTTTGTGGGAGTATTGAGAGTATTCTACAATTTCTCTTGCCTTGTCTCTATTTTTTTCTCTCATTTCAGATTTCTCTTCATTCTACTATTTTGATCTTCGATCATCTGTTGAGTGAAATTGCATGTGATCTACGACCGACATCAGATCCTGGCTCAGTTCTTGCTTCTCACAGAATCTAACAGTGCTTGTCACTGAGACACCCTAATTTCGGTAAGACGCTAGCCCGACCGTTTGACTCCCACCAATGAATCCTCTCACATGCACAAGTCAGGGAGACAAAAAAAACTCGGTGAGACCCTATCCCGAAATCCATACGATATGCCGATGGGAGCCTCCACGGTCGCCGAAACAATATGGATGTAATGCCGATAACTGCCAACAGACAAATGCCAGTTGCCACAACAGAGAACATGTCATGCCGAAAACCACCTGCAGGAAAAATCCATTCGTTGTGACAGATAATAAGTCTTGCCAATAGGCAACACAAAATTATTGCAAGCAGAAGAAGCACAACGGGTTGGGGAGACAAGAATGAACCTATGCCGATAGGGACCCAGACATGAAAAATGCACAACACGATTGATTCAATGGAACAATATGGCAAACTATAGATGAAAAATACATATGGTCATACCAAAACTGAAAGTTTATGAATGAAAACTTATGTAAAAACACCAAATTTTTATAGTTCTAACACATCCTATAGTATCACATCATGAATTGTAGGTTCATTCCTAATCAGTTGACCACCCATTGTTTCAGCTGCCCATAATCAAGCAAACACTTCTGCGAAATTTTCTTTCCTACAATCTTTCTCTAAAAACCCAATTCCTTCTTCTTCCTACAACTCCTTTGCAGTGCTAATGCTAATGTCATATGAAATTTACCTTTTTGGTGACATTTAATATTATGACTAAGTAAATAAAGGAACATAAATGAAGGGTATCATCAAGAAAAATGACAGCGGTTCAATGTCATATCACACATGCAAGCCGTCATTTCAACTATTTCATTCAAATTGGCTCATTTCAAATTTTTTGACATGTATGACACATGAACTTGTGGGTTGACACTCCCTCCAACCTAAATTAGAGCATGTGTCTGCACAGGTTGGGTGGTAATGATGATGTGACAAGGCAGAGTACAATTATATGCTATGTGAAATATCAACATTAATTTATAGTAATTAAATAAATGCATTTAATATAATTAAGATATAACAAGTTGTTTCACATGCACTTGAAAATTTGGAGTGTTGTTGCAGAAAATATGGAAGGGAAGTATGGGTTGCTTTAAAGGTTCAATTGAGCAATTAAAGGAAGTGGTGATGGAATGAAGTGATGGTGAAGTGAAGTGATGGTGGAGTTATGGAAGAGAGAGAAAAGATGGAAGTGGATGGGTGGATGGATTTATTGATGAAGTAGATTCCCACAAAAGTGGAAATCTTTATTATGATGTGATTGCATGCATACCTTGACTATTCAAAAGGAGGGACACTAGGTTTGTTTCCTTCGGCTACACGAAGTTTGGAGGTTTGGAATTGAATAAATTATTGTATGAATTCTTATTTGGAAGTTGGATTATGATATAATCTAAAATGGTGTTCGTTGACCAAGAGTTTGAATCTGACAGGTTCAATGGTTGTGAGTTGTACAGCACCATTGGAGAAGACTTCTGCAACTTCATACGGTCCCAACCACCTGGTCTGTAGTTTGCATGCATTATCTTAATACCCAGAGTCATAAAGGAGTTATTGATCACTTGGCTGGAACTTCTTTTCCCTTATGAATTTGTCATGCCATTTGACCCTCTGATTTTGCACTACCTTAGTATGATGAAGGGTTGACTTTCTCATCTCATCCAAGGAATTTAGCTGCATGATTTTGTCCTTTTGTGTCTCAGATATGTCTATCCCAAGATCTAGTACAGTCCTAAGAGTTTTATGCTCAAACTCAATAAGCATCATGGTTGTCTTCCCATACAGTAATTCAAAAGGAGTGAAACCAGTGGTTGTCTTCCAAGTGATCCTATAGGCCCAGACATATTTTGGAAACCTATTTTCCCAATCTTTCCTATGAATAGCCACTATTTTGGTCAAGATTGCCTCTATTTCCCTATTGGTCACCTCAAACTAGCCATTGGCCTGAGGGTGATAGGGGGTAGATTTTCTATGCCTTACATTGTATTCATTGACTAATGTTGTGACAAGGGTTGATGTAAATTGAGCCCCTTAATATGTCACTATCTTCCTTGGAATCCCATATCATGTGAAGATTTCCTCATAGAGGAATTCTGCAACTTTATTATCTCTGGCATGTTTCATAGCTTTAACCTCAACCCACTTGGTCACATAGTTAGTGCAAACCAAGATGTATGATTTTTCATTTGATGGAGGATCAATGGGACCTACAAAATCAAATCCCCATTTATCAAATGGAGTGATGACTACCTGGGGGTAAAGAGGCATCTCATCAGATTTAGTTGGCTAGCTCATCCTCTGACATCTATCACACTTCCTAGTATAGTTGTCTGCATCCTTATGAAGTGTGGGCCAATAATATCCTGTATTAACAATTTTCATTGTTGTCCTCTTAGTTGCAAAATTCCTTCCACAGGGTTCATTGTGGCATGCATGCAGTATATCATATATTTCATCCTCCCTTACACATCTCATTACATGATCTGATCCAATGTAGAATAAACATCTTGCAATCCATGAGAAAGGAAATTTTTTCTCAATGAGCACCCTTCTCTCTTTTGGAGAGAAATGAGGAGGAACTCTCCCTGTAACCAAATAATTGGCTATATCAGCATACCAAGGTGTGTACACATTGATGGAAAACAAATTTTCATTAGGGAAAGATTCATCAATGACTTGAGTGTCCTCTGATGTAATCAATCTAGAGAGAAATTTTGCTACAACATTTTCCTTTCCAATTTTGTCAACAATGGTGGTGTCAAATTCCTGCATCAACAGCAACCACCTTGCTAGCCTACATAAAATCAAGGGCTTATTCATGAGGTATCTTATGGCTGCATGGTTTGTATGAATAAATATCCAATATCCTATTATGTAATGCTTGAACTTGTTAAAGGTATAGATGACTTCCAACATCTCTTTCTTTGTCATTGTGTAGCTAAACTCATCCCCTTGTAGGTTTTTGTTGACAAAATAGATTGCATTCTCAATTGCTCCCTCTTTTTGCCCTAACACAACTCCAATAGCATAATCAGATGCATTTATATTAATATGAAAAGGAAGCTCCCAATTAGGTGCTTTGAGTACAGGAGCATGGGTTAAGGTTGCTTTCAAATCAGAGAATGCTTTGTCACACTCCTCAGACCAGTAGAAATTGGAATCTTTAGTTAGAAGATTGTACAGTGGTGTTTCCATTTTACTAAAATCTTTGATGAAGCGCCTATAGTATCCTACATGTCCCAAGAAACTTCTAACATCTTTTTTCTTGGAAGGAATAGAAAGATTTGTAATTACCTCAAGCTTGGTTGGGTCTAATTGAATTCCTCTTTGAGAGATGTAGTGGCCAAGGACTACTCCTTCCCTCATCATCATGAAGCATTTCTCACTATTCAAGAACAGATTATGGTATTCACATCTCTATAAAACTTTCCTTAAATTTTCTAATGCTTCTACAAAATCAGCACCATAGGTAGTAAAATCATCCATGTAGATTTTCGTGCAATCATGTGAGATATCTGAAAATATACTAATGACTGCTCTTTGAAAGGTTGTAGGTAAATTACATAAACCAAATGGAAGTACTGAATAGGCATGAGTCCCCCATGGACAAGTAAAGGTTGTCTTCTCTTGATCCCCAGGTGCAATCTGTATCTGATTATAACCACATAATCCATCTAGAAAAGAAAAATATTGCTTACCTACAAGTGAATCTAGTACTTGGTCTATGAAAGGAAAGGGAAAATGATCCTTTTTGGTGGAAGAGTTTAGTTCTTTGTAGTCAACATAAACTCCCCATTTACCTCCCTTTTTAGGCACAATTACCAATGGGGATACCCATTGGTTGTTTAAGATTGGGTAGATAAATCCTACATCCAATAATTTTTGTAGTTCCCCTTTTACAATTTCCCTCAATGCAAGGTTGATTCTCCTTTGTGGTTGTCTTACTAGTGTGAAATCATCTATGATATATATCCTATGAGTACAGAGCTTGGGATCCAATCATTTCATGTCATGGTAATCCCATGCAAATTCATGTTGATGGGTCTTCAACAGGTTTGTCAGGGACAACTGTTGCTCTTGACTCAAGTTGTTATTAATATTCAGATGTTTCCCTTCTGACACTTGCACTTTTGTGGTTAACTCAATCATAGTTGTTTCACTAATACTTGGAATTTTTAACTCATGTGGCAACAATGTATGAAGCATTTTGTTTCTGCAGGAAGGTTAGTTGCAGGAGGAGCAGGCAAAAGTTTCTTCACTAGACTTGCAGAACCAGATTCATGAGTGAATGATTCTTCATGCACCTCACAATGGTTATGAATTATGTGGGACAACATTTCATCTTCCTCCTGAAGCTGCATGAAAGGACTTATGCCTATCATCATGAGTTGTGCCACTGAATTGACTTCCTCGGCCTCTTCTCCAACATGTGGCCATATGGGGTTACCCATATCATGGGATGGTTGAGCAAGAGGGTAGAGAATGAGCTTTTTAGTGCTTCTGCCATCAGAAATAGTCATGTCTCCTGACCGGCATCCAATATAAGCATTTTTTGTGGCTAACTACAGCCTTCCTAGAATAATGGGATACCCTCCTAGTGTAGCTTTAGGAGAAAGGATCATGAAATCTACTGAGTACTCCCAAGAGTCTAGAGTTACAACAAGGTATTCTACTATACCATCTGGTTTGATAGTGGAACTATCAGCAAGCTGTAGGACAGTAGGAGTAGGTCTCATATTTGTAACATTCAGTTGTTGTAGGGTAAAAGCACAAACCCGTGTCACACTTTATAAAGGAATCGGCCAACAGCAAAAAAAATTCTACACTTCAACCACATAAAAGTGGTTTTTATGTTTTGAATTTCAAAATGGTGTAAACTAATGAAATGTAGAACTTTTGATGAAGTTTCTTGCTGTAATTTTTAAAATTTAAAAAAAAAATGTTTTTATTATGTTTTTTATCAATTTAAGGACAAATTTTGGAATGTTGAAAATTTCATAAAAGAGTGACTTCACGGGCCGTCAAGAAACAAATTGAAAAAACTTCATTTCTCCCTAATTTTTTTTTCTCCAAATAGGTAACTTCAATATCTTGTGCATGGAAAAAAAAAATTGATGTATATTTTTCTTGTAATAACGCTTTAAAGTCAAACATGTTAGAATTTGACAGTTTTCACGGGCCATCAATTATTTTCAATTTTTTTAATAATTTTCAAAAAAAAAATTATACCCTTTTGAAGAAGACTCTCTCCTCCTATGCCCCATATAAGACTTAAAAAAATTTAATAAGTTTTACTATCTTTCTTTTTATTTGTAATCAGCCTCTTTTTTTATTTTAAAAATCTACTTGCATTATTTTAAAAATAAAATATATTAAAACTAATCAAAATATTAAAAAAATTATATATTTGGATTCTCCACTCCGAGCTCTACAAAAGGGTTTTTTTTTTAAAAAAAAAAATCATTTTGACTAAAGAAATACCTAACTAAAGTTGAAAGTTTCAGAAAATTCTGAAAAAAGTTGAGTTGGCCACCAACTAGGATGCCACATAGACAATTTTGGTAGAAACAGTGTCTACCAAAACCCTTTCTATAGAAACCTCACACATTAAAAAATGCAATTTTAAAGCCAATTTCAAAGCAGGAAACGAAAAAAAAAAAAATTGGGATTCAACCGAAACTTATTTGGCCGAACCTTGTGTGCCATGTAATAGGCCATATGGTTTCAGTCGAAACCTAGTTAGGAGAAACCTTTTCGACTGAAAATATTTTGCTTAGAACTATTTATTTGGTCGAAAGTGTGACACAACTTTGTTCTTTTACCCTACAGGATATCCTTATTCCTCACATCTATTGTTGCTCCCAAGTCAATTAGAGCATTCTTTATTTGGATTCCATTTATAACAACTCCTACCACAGGACTACCTGGGTTAGTGTACTTATGAACAATAACTTTTCCAAGCATGATATTTGCCAACTGTCCCACCACATGAATGGTAGTGGGGTCTTTCTTTTTCCTCAGTTTTTTGAGGCATGCTTCCTCGATTGTTTTGTTATATATGGGGTCATCTTTTATGGCCTGAAACAAAGGTATCTTAACACATGTGTTTCAACTAATCCAAAATGTCAAAGGTTGTTTCCTCCTCTTCCTTTTGTTTAACAACTTCTAACCTTTGAGGAAATGGTGGATCTTGATCAGTCTGCTAAACTGGTTCTGGATTTTTAGGCACACTTGGTTGAATGGGGACATTCTAATGCTCCTCTTCTTCCACAAGAAGCTCGGTGATGATAGGAGTGGAAGGAGTTGGCAGAGTGGTTCCTAAACGCAGATGAATGTCACTCACACTCAACATATGCAGAGAATTGATTAGGATCTACAGAGTAGACTAGTTGTTGTTTTGGTTTGTTATTTGGGTTAGGTGTGGGTTGAGCTGGTAACTGAGTAGGTCTAAGTGTGTTATAACTTGAGCTAGCAAGAGGCATTATGGCAGGTTGTTGAGGCTGTGGAGGTGGATACATGTAACTAGTTGTCTGGTTTGGCCATTGTTATCCTTCCCTCCATTGGGATGTCTGATGTTAGTTTCCTATAGGTGGATTCCAATTCCCCTAGAACTGCTACCAATTCCCCTGAGATTGTTGCCACTGGGGTGGAGAGATTTGGTGATTGGGCTAGGTATTTGGAGGGTTGCTCCAAGGCTAAAGTGGATATCCTCCATAGTTGGATGGGTATGATGGGTTCTATTGATTACCAGATGCATAAGAATTGAAATAAGGCCGAGCAAAAGGAAATGGATCTAGTGGCATACCTTGTCTTGGGGCCCATGGTCTCCTTTGTGCAGTATAGTAGACTTGATCATCATCACCTTGGATTGGCTTGAACTTAGGTGGAATTTGGTTGTTGTCAATGTTAGCTACCATTTTGCATCTGCAATCCTTCTTCTTTTGTCTACAATAAGGGCAATATTCTTCCAACATTGCCTCAGCCTCCTCATGTTTCTTCTTTTCTTGAAGTGTATCTAGCTGAGTAGCCAAATTGTTTATGATGTATTTCTTGAAATCTTCCAACAAGTGAGTAATCTCCATCCTTGAAACTCCATTGTCAGAGGATTTACCCATAGAGGATTGGTAACCTCTTCATTTCTTTGAAGTTGCCCTAGAATAGTTCTGACATATCTTCTTAATATCATCTCAAGGAACTTGGGTGATATCTCCTCCTCCCATCAAGTCTAGAGCATCAATGCAACTTTCATTGATCCCTCTAAGGAAGAGCAGCTTTTGAGACTCTTCATTAACTGTATGATGTGGAGATTTCTGCAAGAAAAATAGAAACCCTGAAATATAATCCTCCAAACTCTCATCTTCCTTCTGCTGCATCCTAAACATGTCATCTCCTCTCATATCACTTCCCCTACAATATTCTTTGTACTTATCAAAAAATTGTTTACATATCATCCCAAGTCTCTACAGTATTCCTACCTAAGCTCATAAACCATCTTAATGTAGCTTCTTTCAAGGTGGTAGGAAACAATTTAAGCCTATGAGCATCAGTGGTATAGTCATAGCTTTTGCAAAGGATATCAAACTCAAATAGGAAAGTGTCAGGGTCTTTTGTGACAAGCCCATAGAACTTAAGGACTAAAGTGGGGATATTTTTGAGTTTATCAACTTCATTCTAATGAGTGATAGGAAATGGAAACAATGGTTGGTTGGGTCTATTTCGATTTGCATCAGTCATACCTGCTTGATGGAGTTCCAAAGCAAATGAATTCTCAATCAAATTTTGGTCTTTAGAGGAAGTTTCAGAACTGGTCAAATTGGGAAATGCATCAAAAAAAGGATGTGCCTCTTCTTCTTCATCTCTTGGTAGATTTTGAAACTCAACTAGATGATTATCAAGATTAGGGTCATTAGGAAGGAATCTCCCATAAGCATCTCTTCTCCTACCTCTATGCATGCGGTATCAAGTTAGTATTAGCCAACTCACACAAAGAATTGGTGAAAGAATAGTAGGTCATTACTTTTCTAAACAAAGGGTATGCTAAGAACAAACTTCAAAAATACTATAGCAAGAAAGAAACTATCAATGACTCCAAAGAACTTCCTAGTTTGACACCATCCCCGACAACAGCACTAAAAATGTTGGCCTCCTTTAATGGTTCAATAACTAATCCCTTCGAGCTGTGACTTAGAGATTGGACATCTACACTAAGTATCTATCTTACTCATCATGAAGGTGCATTTCATTGTCAACCTAGGAACATAAACTTGAAATGGTTCAGCACTGTATGTGCACTAGGACTCCACTGTAGTCATCCATAAACTAGAAAAGAAACAGTACTGGAAATAAAATGTTGGAAAGAAATCAACTTAAGCACTGAGCATGAATCAACAACTACACTAAGCATCAATAACTGGACTAGAAATTGAAGATAGAAATGGAAATCTCAACAAATAGACAAGAAACTACTATGTATGCCTTGGCTACAGGAACAGTCACCTAACAGAATTCCAGTGGCTGTAGAAATAGTCAACTGATGAAACTGAAACTTATTGTTTAACAGAAAATAACTTTTAAACTAAATGGGTGGAATTCTCACCAAGTGGGGCCCCTTGAGTGATTCTTCCTTAAGCTAACTTAGATGCAACAAATCAAAATATCATTTTTTTCCTTGAAAGCTTGATTACAACATATCAGCAATATAACTGTATTACTAAAATTGGAAAATGCAAGCACAATCTCAAAACATCCAACCTTATGAAAAGGGGCATCTGACCATTATTTATAGAGGGAAAAACTTCTAAATAACCCTAACTACCTAGGAAGTCGACTTCATCAAAATAGGAGGATGTCATTTATTGAAAGCATAGAAAAGAGAGGAAGTTATGCATGCGTTAGATTTGGTCAAAGCAGACTTGCCTCAATGAGAATCCAGCACAACACACTCCCTATATTTTCTCAACAAACAAACATGACCATTAAAAGGTAGTTACAATCTTTCATTCAAACTAGGAATTTCCTTCCATTGGAAGTTTCCCTTCATTGAAAGTTTTCCCTCCTTTGACCTCTTAATGACCATCTTTTTTACTTTCTTGGCAACCAACCAGCTAGCAGGAGTTTCTTCCACTTTGCAAGCTTCGTTGGCATCAGCATCTTAATGTGAACCTGCATAATGACATTAACATACACAAACAATTTCATATCCATAATTACCTTAAAGTAACATCCATTCAACCACATGTAAAATTAGCATAGATAATTCACATAGCATCTTAACGTCATTAAAAGTCACAAGGATAAGCTTATGCCCAAGGTTTATGGTTTTAAGGAAATAACATGGAAATTTTCAATAACCAAGTGTCAAATTCTATGGTAACAATAGCAAATATTAATAAATCCCATCAAAATTGAGTCATTAATTGGACTCATCAGAAGCGACAACACCATTCATGGAGACTAGCCAAAGAATGCCTAGTCTAACTCTAAATAGGTTAGATTTTGGGATTATGAAAAAGGATGTATCAATGGCCCTAGGTCCTACCAAGACCAACAAAGAAATGGTACCAATAGGAGCAACTAAGATCCCATCATGTGTACTGAGAGTGGCCTTCAATTCTTCATATTCCTTCTTTTGTAATTTGTTTATGAATAGATCTTCTTCCATTACGACATTCACTCTACTCGTTAGGTCGACTAGGACACCATTCACAATGTTTTTGTTGATCCCAATAGGAATGTATAAAGGAAAAGGCTCCTTATTTAAAGGTAGGTCCTGCAAAGTAAATGTTATGTCAGGTATTACATTTGCAAACTCAATAGGAGGAATATGTTTGAATGAGACCATATTCACGTATTTTGTTGGCACTAACTTAGAGGAAGTGAAAGATTGAGTAATTAGATAGTGGCCTACTTGAATTTCGCTTCCAAATATCCAAGATCCCTTCTAACTATGTAGCTAGGGGTTGTAGATTGGGTTGCAAGACTACACGCCGTGCAACACACAAATCTACAACACGCCTAGGATATGAGAGAAGGTTCCTTGATACCAAGAAATGAAACAAAGATATTCACATCAGGTTCACCAAAAATTTAGAGTAGGGAGATTCGTCACCCACAAGGCTCTAGGTCACAAGAGAGCCCCAAGGAACAAACTTCCCTAAGCTACCTCGGGCTTTATTTGATAGTTTGAGAGAGAGAGAGAGGCTGAAAAGGAAGGGCAAACAACTCATTGTTTCCCTTCTACTAAGGACAAGTATGATCAAAACCAGGTGAGCCAGCCTCTGAGGTTTCAACCTATAGACCAAATAGCTCACTATCCAAGGACAATAGCATGAGATCCAAACTCTAGTGTGTTGCACCGGTGTCCTATACAGACAGTAGGTCTAATAACGGCCTGAAATCATAGTGGGCCTACTAACTACCCGACTATTGAGGTTTACAGTGATGCAAAGAAAGTATTGAATGTAGAAAGTACAACAAAAAGAATACTAAATGATACTTTAATACAAAAATCACAAAGAAAGGAAGGAAAAGATACCACTCTACACATTCTTTGATTCTTCAGCTAGCTTCAAATAGACAAAACCTATGTCTACACACATAGAAATAGGAAAATTGTTGGGTTGTGTTTTGAGGTCTGCCACAGTCAAACCCCCCATTTTGGTGTTCCCACCTCCATAGACAGCCAAGAAGCCACGAGATATAGAAGATAGATAAAGATATAATATAAAGGACACCAAATAGAGTGCAAAGACAACCCGAATGCTACTCTACAAAACAAAATGATGCAAACAAGATAAAGATAACAATATCACCTCCTTTCTGCTAGCACTCAGGACTGAGAGAGAAAGGTGACACCACACCAAGAGAGTGAAGCTTCATCAACCTACAAGAATGGTGGAGTTTCAACAAGAACATGCTATAAAATCCAAGTAGAGGGTAGAGAAAAGCGAGAGAGCTTCCAAGAATGTCTGCGTGATAGAATGAGCAAGAAGTTGTGAGAATTAGCATGAATGAATGAGAGAATGAGGTTCAAGCATGAATAATTTAGTGAATGAATGAAGAAGTGAGTTTTGAATTACCAAAAGGGAGGTAAAAGGTCATTTTTTGTTAGCCAAGGGTCAACAGAAGACGCTACCTTCATAACCAATCAAAGACGTAATGTTTCTGTAGATTATAAGGGTAAGAATCTTGTTAAGACGATAACGCAATGCTAGACGTCCACGTAGTGCGTGCACGTTCCCGATAGAAATTCCTCCACAGACACAAAAAGGCAAGGCCACACAAAAGGAAATTGCTAACGTCAACGAGCTTTGCATCATCAGACTTACATTTTCTAAGGTAAGGGTAAATGAATGGGGAATTTTCCTGGGGTGCAAATTCCCACCATTACACATTGATGATTACAAAAGAACATCGGTATATTTCTTTACAACTAAATATGAATTTTTCAATCATTTTAAAGAGTGTAAAGCTCTTGTAGATAATAAGACTAGTAAGAAGATTAATATTTTGAGGATTAATAGTGATGGCGATTTTTATTCAACAGATTTTGATAGATTCAATGAGGATCATGGGGTAGAAAAACATTAGAAAACTTTGTACACCCCTCAACATAATGGAGTTGCAGAAAAAATGAATAGGATGTTGAAGGAGAGGGATAGGAGTATACTTAGTGGGGACGACTTGGAATAAACATTTTGTATGGAAATGGTTTCCACAACTTGTTACCTAGTTCACAAGTCTTCTACATCAACTATTGTTGATAAAACGCCTATGGAGGTGTGGTTGGGGAAAAAATCCTTCTTTGATACATCTTCAAATCTTTGGTTGTGAGGAATATGCACATGTGACTATAGAGAAGCAATCAAAGTTAGAGAGAAAATCTGTAAAATATATCTTCATTGGTTATAGTGTTGGTGTGAAAGGATACAAACTTTCGGACCCTATGGTCGAGAGAGTTTTTGATAGGAGAAAGTTAAGTCTTCTTCCACAATATTGCAACCAGAGAAAGATGGAAAGAAAGATGTGGTTCAACTAACCTCAAAACTTGAGAAGATTGAGCTAGAAGCCCACAAAGGACCTAAAGAGGAAGAGAGCTTAGATAGTTTAAATAATTTTGAAGAGATTGAACCTCCACCTCTATCATTAAGGATGTCCACTCGACAAAAACAACAACCAAAAAGGTACACTCCCTTTGATTGGAGATGCATTTTTGCTTTGATTACTAACATTAATAAGCCTAAGATTGTAAAGAAGGCTATGGGTATGAATTATGCAATATCTTAGAAGTTGGCCATGTATGAGGATATGGCTAATTTAAAAAAATAACACATGGGACCTAGTACCTTTACTTGTTGGACAAAAACATGTTGGATGTAAATAGAAGTTCAAAAGAAAATCAGGGTCAAATAGTATTGTTGAAATGTACAAGGTGAGATTGGTTGGGAAGGGTTAATCCCAAGTTGAGGAAATAAATTATGGTGAGATTTTCTCCTTATTAGCAAATCTCACATCCATTCAATTTTTATTTATCTCATTGCAACATATGATCTTGAGGTTGAGCAAATAATTGTGAAGACAATATTCCTTTATAGTGATTTAGACAAAGAAATTTATATGACATACTTGAAACGCTACATTAAAAAGGCAAAGAACATTTGATTTTAACTTAAAGAAATCTTTGTATGTTCTTAAACAATCTCCTAGGATGTGATACAAAATGTTTGATTCTTTTGTGTTAAGTTTGGGGTTTCCAAGATCCAAATCAAATCATTGCATCTGCTATAAGATGGAGATGATCATATTCTTATTATTGTGTTATATGTTGATATTTGTATTGGAAAATGTTTAGTTTGTGATTTGAAGACTCGGCTTTTAGCATAGTTTGAGATGGACTTGGGGGGCATCCATGTACATCTTCGAGATGGAGATTGTAGTAGAGAGTGAAAAAAATCTTTAGTTGGGCTAAAGTTAGTTTGTGAGCTCAATAGGAGAGGTTCAACATGTCAAAATACAAGTCATTGTGTGTGTTTGTTATGATGGTCGAACAAAGTTATATGTTGAGCAATTTCCAATTTCTCCTGGTGAGATGGAGGATATGAGTAGAGTACCTTATGTTAATGCAATTGAGAGTTTGATGTATGTCATGGTCTACACAAGACTAGGCATTTCCTAAACAGTGGGAGTCTTTAGTTGATTTATTACTAATCCTAGATGAGTACATTGGGATGCAATGAAAAGGGTTTTCAAGTATTTGTAAAGTACCTCTAAGTATTTATTATGCTATCACAATTATCCTACAAGGAACAAACATTCAATTTGTATTTGTGGAATTGTGGATTCAAATTGGGCCAGGTATGTCAACAATAAAAGATCCACTAGTGAATAAGTTTTCACTATTTTTGGTGGTGCAATTAAATGGATGAGTAAGCAACAAGCTAGTTTTTTTGTCCACTAAAGTAAAGTGCAGGGAAACAAATCATGCTTATAAGGAAGCCATTTGGCTTAAGAAATTATGTTCAAATGTTGAGCTAGAAACAGGAGCCATTACGATTCATTGTGATAGTCAAAATGCCATATGTCTAGCAAAGAACCTGACAACTTTCACACAAGGACAAAGAAAATTGATGTTCAGTACCATTTTGTTTGAGATATGGTAGAGGATGAGAGGTTGATGTTGGAAAAAGTTGACACTTAAAATGTTGCAAATGTACTTATGAAGCCAATGAGCACAAAAAAATTGAGATGGTGCTATGAGTTTATGGGGTCTCTCAGCCCTTAGCAATTAGATAACAGTATTGATACTCTTTTTTGCTTTTGCAAGTTGTTCAATAAGTGGAAGAACATTGGGAAAGGTGTCTTTGCCTTGCTCCTAATGTTAAGATTACAAAAAAGAGATTTTTTGATATAATTTTTTTTAAAAAACAACTCAATTTAAGGGCTATAGAGTTAGTTTTTTGCTAGAATAAATATTATTGGTTGTTTAATAACACCTATAGAGGTGTTTTATGTATAGATTTTTTTGATATTTTCAATCAAATAAATGGGTCCGGCCAACCCACCAAATCAAAAGTTACGGCCTCTAGAAGTTTGCATAGGAAAGGTAAAATGTTGGACACATAAAAGAGTTGTAAGGGAAAGTTACACTTGTTGACCAATTTATGATGCATGTTATGACACATCACAATGCAACATCTTTGATTGGTGATAATTTTAGCGACCACTTTTTGGGTGGTTTCGGCTCATAGTTTTCTAATTATAATTTGATGGTTTCATGTATTGTATCTCATATAAATTAGGTGTTTGAGATGAAGGTTTAGAGTGAATTTTGTAGATATTGTTAAGTTGTCAAAATTCCTCCATATCTCTTGTTGGTAATATTTCTATGAGCACTTGCTCTACATGTGTATTGTAACTATGGTTTATTGAATAATACATTGGGTAAATACCCTAGAGTGTGGGATTTTTCTCTCGAAAGAGTTTTCCCAGCATATACTTGGGTTATGGTATATAGTTCATTTTTTGTTTAAATGTGTTTATGCTTTTTGTAATCATTAAGAAATTGAAATTTGTGCAACACTCTCCTCAGAATATTAGTGTGAAGTGTTTGTGTGTACCTTATTTCCTTTCAGTAAGGATATGTGTTGAGTATGATATTGTGTTTAGGATCTCTTGGAAATAAATGGAGTGGCTTCTTCCATAATGAGTATTGTACAGTATTACCCTATCAAAAAGGTTTATTCTATTTATACATATATTGGATGTTAGGGCATCTTAGCCCACATACATCTTTTGTGTTAGGTGAAATCAATTTTTTACATTACATTCTTTCTATTATTATGTGTGGATTTTATCAAGTGGCATTACTACAATTTGCAACTTTTTTAAGATTTGCTACATCTTTCAAATGGAGGCAAATTTTACTGCAATTTTTTTAGATAAGTTAGTGGATCTTATAAGAAAGCCACAATCCGAAAATCAGATTTATATCATTAATATTGAGTGAGTTATAGTCATTTTATGAGTTTTCATAAAATCACTTTCTAAGTCACAAATCAAATATTTTTTGTAATATTTTTACATTTATGGAAATTTGCCAAAATTTATCAAGGTTCTATTAATTTATTTGTATTTGAAATTGACTACATGAATTGGTTGGGTCCAGCTTTACTTAAATAGATTTGATAGAAATGTGGGAGGAATTTTTTTAAAACCCTAGTTTCAATGGGATGTCCCATTTTTGTGGAATTGCAAATGCATTAGATTGGTGGAATCATCACAAAAGTTTTGTTGATAAAATACAAGGTGGAAAGCATATCTTTTTGTATGCTTAATAGGGGAAGCTTGACAATAGTATGCATCATTACAAAATGATTTTTTTTCTTTGGATGAATTTGAACAAGTTTTCTTAGATAAATGGGCTCTCAAAGAAAAAGTAGAAAAAGTGGGAATGATAAGAAGATGAAGAATATAAGTACATGCAGTTTAACTCCAAGGAAGGAAGATTGAATTCTTCAATTCTATGGTTGTATTGAGAAACAAAAAGTTGTCATTTCTTTAAACCCTAGTGGCAAGTATAACTTCATCAACATAGAATTGTCAATAAAACTATAAATACAGACAAAGAAAATTAACGATAGTCAAATAAAGGGCAAAAATATTCAACTTTTTGAAGATTTGAAGCTCATTATAGATAAGTTTGTTTTGCATTCATTTTTTATGCTTTGGATATGAATGGATTGGATGTTATTCTTGATTATCCCTAGTTAAAATCTTTTGGAATAGTAAATATTGTGCAAAGAGAAGTTCATGGAGTTTTGGTATAGAAGGGGAAAAAAATACATTATAGGATATTACACACAATGAAGTCCAAAGAAAAGTCAAGGAAGAGCAAATTCAAGAATCTACAGAAGATTGCACGAAGGAATCAGAAGACAAACATCAGAATCAAGATGTATAGAAAATAGATAAGACAAGTGATTCTCCTCATGAGCCAACAAAACTAGTGGCAAAAAATGTGAAAAACCAAAGAAGGTTCCAACAATAGCAATGGTACAATATATAAGCATCCACATCATTATGCAAGGCAAGAATAGTAAAGGCATGATAATCTAAGGAATCAAAAAACCAATTACTATGGATCTACATGTAATCAAAGGAACAACTACATCAATTAATGGGGTAAAAGTAAAAAATTGTCACACTTTCAGCCAATTAAATAGTTCTGAGCGAAATAGTTTTGATCGAAACAGTTTCAGCTAAATCTATTTCGCCCAAAACTACGTGGCCTATACATGGCACATAGAGTTTTGGGCAAAACACTTTCACCCAAAATAAAACAAAAAAAATTGAATTTTTCCCTGTCACTTTGAAATGTCTCATTTTATGTGCAAAATTTCGATAGAAAAGGTTTCAATCGAAACCCTTTCTATCGAAACTATCTATGTGGCATCCTAGTTGGCAGCCAATTCAACTTTTTCAAAGTTTTATGAAACTTTCAACTTCAATTGAGTATTTCTTTAGTCGGAATGGTTTTTAAAATTAAAAATAAAAAATAACCTTTTGTAATGTTCAGAGTTGTGAATCCAAATATGTAATTGTTTTATATTTTAATTAGTTTTAATATAAAAAAAAATTTAAATAATGCAAGTAGGTTGTTAAAGTTAAAAAAGAGGTTGATTAGAAATTAAAAGAAAAATAGTAAAACATATTCAAAAAAATTGAAAAATATATGGTGCACTAAAGGAGAGACTCTTCTTTAAAAAGATTTTTTTTTAAATAATTTAAAAAATAGACAATAGTTGATATCAAATGAAAACTATCAAATTCTAACAAGTTTGACTTTAAAATGTTATTATGAGAAAAATATACATCAAAATTTAAAAAAAAAAAATCTATGCACTAGATATTGAAATTACCTATTTGGAGAAATAAAAATTAGGGGAAAATGAAGTTTTTTTCTATTTGTTTATTGACGTCAAATGAACGTCACTTTCTCCTAAAATTTTCAACATTCAAAAATATGCTCTTAAATTGATTAAAAAAAATAAAAATAAAACAATTTTAAAAAATCTGAAAAATTATAGGAATAAACTTCATCAAGATTTCTACATTTCATTAATTTACATCATTTTGAAATTAAAAATGTAAAGACCACTTTTATGTGGTTGAAATTCCAAAAAAAAATTGTTGTTGGTTGATTCCTTTATAAAGTGACAAGTTTGTACTTTTATCCAATGACATCACAAACTTCTATTCATGGCAATAAAGGACTTACTATGATAAGGAATGGAATCACATGGGTGCAACAAAATGTATATCAAGGATAGGATCTAAGTATTATCAAGCTAAAAACACTACAAAAATCAACTATTGATGGCTAGATGATTGGTCATGGCATCAAGTTTGTAATGACTTAAGATAGTACCAAACGACTTCTTATGAATCAAGAATGAAACATATCAAGGACAAATGGCATGTTATGTACTAATGATATTATACTATATTTAGGTGGATGGAGGTGGTAACATGTGTCACACATCCCTTAAGTTAGTTATGTTGGGCCATGTGGTCAACTTGTGTAATTAATTATATTAGGTGATTTGTAGAGCTTCATTAGGATTACCCCTCCATTATGTTATTAGCTCTATATAAAGAAGGTGAATATCATTGTAAGGATAGGAAATATAGAGTGAAGTGGCTTCTTCCATCAGGGGTATTGTATGGTGTTACCCTACCTCAAGAGTTTATTGTACTTATGCATATATTATATATTAGAGCATCTTGACCCACAAAAATCTCATGTGTGAAATTTATTTTTTGCATTATATAATTTCCATCATTGTGTGGATTTTATCATCTACCCTAGTCAGTGATTACCACAAGTAGTATGGGATGTTTTTTTCATCATGGTAGTTGGCAATGAATTAGGAACAAAAATAAGCAATTGTATAGTATGGGTTTCCAATGTCATCCCTTTCCAACTAAGATGTACTTAAGCAGTAATTGTTAGTAGACCGTGTAATCAAAAGACACATGCAAGAGTCACATCCACTTCTTATTACCAATTGATCACTATGTATTTATGAGTCAATTACTATGTATAAATTTGTTAATAATGATAACCTAGTGAGCCCTCACATATATTTGCTTATTTGACATTATGACCTTCCTCATTGATAGGGCAACAAAGTCCACATGGTTAGGGTGGATAGCGATTTTTGTTCATGTTGTTAGGGTTTCCTTTCACCCTTGTGCCTAAAACCACGATCCAAGCGATCTTACCTAGGAATCATGCAAACTCATGCCATCATCCATAAATGAGGTAGTTCTTATCTATCTTGTCAATGTTTTAAGCATATAGTACTTGTTTATGGTTTTATACATTTTATTGGTGGAATGTAATGTTAATCTCATTAACTCTTGGATGTATTTGTAACTAGACTTCTTGTAACTTTTGAAATGATCCATGTTAAAAATTCCCCATTTGGTATTGTTGTTATGAATTGATCATGATATCATGAGGTAATACTAGATGACCTTCAGTAACGAAATTTGTGGGCTTGCATGCTCATGTTGTGTGTTGTATCATTCATTAGCAATGACAATCTTAGGGCAAGATCCTACTTGTAGAACATTAATGATTATAGACAAATAGAATGTAACAATCACCACCACTATTGTGAAGATTATGTTGGTTTAGTAGAGTTTATATGAATAAAATAAAATAAAATTCTATAAGAACCAAGAGGATTTATTACATCTATGTTTCACTAACTTACATCATTTCAAATTTTGAAATATATATTATCAATTTTAGGTGCTTCAAGCTGAAAAAATAAATAAATAAAATAAAGTAATAAAGTAATTGTCCTTTTCCTTCGTAAAAGGGTGACAGCATTAGAAATTGTGTGCAAGTTGTGCTTTCACACTCATGTCCATATCCTGAAAAGAACCTAGTGTTAGAAAGCTTACCAATAACGGCATCTGCATGGGCTTTCCTTATAAACTTACTCGTAAAGATGTAAGTTTGATATGTTCGTCATCTAATCTATAAAATGAAATCTCTTGAGCAAACAAGTTTTAAAAACGGCAGCTGGAAAAGCATAAAAAGGAAAAAACAAATGCATATACATGTTAAACGATATGGACCATGGAGTTTATTAATTTGACCATTTACTTGTTAATGTAAATCGACGCCAAAGAACCAAACAAAGGTGTGTCGTGCGGCATATGCTTTGATTTGATTTAATTATGTTAATGATTTCTTAGAAAGAAAGAATGGCTGAATTTCTCACTATTGAATCTTCTGGAGAAACTGAGCCATCATTTCCATGGGCGTTTCTTCATACTTGTGATAGTGATCTTTGAGGAATGTGCAGTTTGATGAAAGGAGACACCTTTACATATGAACTTGAGAGCTTTCTTTTATTATCTTGCGTATCTGGACTGGGCTTTGGAATGCGACGAGAGTAGTCAGTTTTGCAGGCATTGGAGCAGCCACATAATTAGGAATCTTTATTGTAGGCTTGACATCAGATTAAGCTTCTAGTGGCATTTTAGGTAAAATTCTTGCAGTCGAATGGCAACATATGCATTTGACCACACCAAACCCTATCACAGCTTCTACTCACAGTGAACTTTCATTTATTTTTAAAAGTATTAATTAGAATGCAACAGGCTGTGCAGGTAGGCTAGATGTGATTTGGAATTAGTAAATGTATGAATCATATTAAATAATCTAGGCCTTAGTCAATACCAAAGCATGTCTTTCTATCCACGTAGGGTACTTAATAATTAAAATACAATTGCACTATCACATAAGGTATTTCTGACCAGAAGAGTATTAAATGCTTGTTGTCTCCTATATTATTGATAGTGTATATATTTTGAATTCTACTTTTCATAATAAGACTCTTGGGAAGTTAAAAAATTTCTTCCAGCCAATGAATTTGCAATAAATTATATTGTCATGAGTCAACTATTTGTGTAGAAAACAAAACTAGACAATCTAACATAGAAAATCTGATTGAATAGAATTAATTCTGTGTTATGATTGGACAAATGGATAGAAATTAATTAGATTGAATGAATGCATAAGAAACCTGCCTACCTGCAGGAACTAATAAGCTTAAAGAAAGGCCAGATGTTGAGATGTTTCAATAACAACGAAGCTAAGATATCAAGGTAAATGTCAAAATGGTCACCGCTTCTTTTTTCCTTTGTGCTTCTTTTTCTTGGATTTGTTTTTCTTTTTCCCTTTTCCAGTTCCCATTCTGAATAGGCCTTCATCGCTCTTTTCAATATTGTTCTTCAGAGGCTTGACATGCAAAATTCCTTGCTTGAAAAATCCTTCAGATGCCATCAGCCCTCGCTCCTCTGGCTTACGTTGTCTATCATCTTTTTTTGCACGTTTTGCAGGCCGGCCAAGAAGAATCTCCTGTAAATAGCATATCACAAGCTCCAAAAACCTCAGAAAATAACACATGGTGAAGAAATGTATGGCTTGCAGAAATGCTTGAAAGCTAGCATTCATGATTACTTTCAATTATCAGGCAAAGGAAATTTAAACTAGGATCTTTACAGTTTAAGTTTTAAAAACATAAAAGCATCATTACAATCCTTTTTGAGATCCAACCTCATTCTTAATTGCCTTCTGCTCCATACGTTCTCGCTTCTTCTTAACACACTGACCTTGAAAAATAGACATTTTGATTTTCTTTGCAGGCTGGTAATAAGATTGGGAGTTAGATGCGTCATAAAACACATCAACCACTATTAGAACAGAAATCATTTAACTGAAATATTACAACTAGCATCTAGAAGCCTACTTGTAGGAACTACCTTTCCACCCAATGCTACCACTTTCTGATTTTCCACTGCCTTTCGCATCTTCCAAGGCATTTGTGCAACTCCTGGTATCAAAATCTTGTCAAATTATTTCAGGAATTCAACAAAAACTGTGTTGCAATATTCATTATATAACCATTTTACATATTATTAGAACTGGATTGGAAATACAATTGAGAGTCAACAGACAAATTAACAAATTACTGAGGATGCACAGAAGGAAGCAATTAGAGGGAATGCTCCTGAAGACCGTACTATGATGGAGACCCCTTTTCAAGTGGAGCTTCAAGGTCATGAAATGGTACTACTTGTGGTCCTTTGGATCTTCCTAGTTCTTCAAAAAGAAAAGGAGACTTGCTCGGAAGGATTTTAGCACTAAGAATAAGATGGTTGAGGTTAAGTGAAGATCTTTGGAACAATTTGACTTCAAACCACTCTGACTTTAGGTTGATTATTTATCAGGTATTGTATTGCCCCTTTGCTAATCTGGTTTTAGTTGTGGTGTAGCTGTTCTGCTGTTGGTTTCTCATGGTTACCCTTCGTTATTTTGATGAGCCTTATTGCTTTATCCTTCTTACTGTACAACAGTCTGGACCCTTTCAAAATCCCTGTTAACCTTAATCAAAAACAAATTTCATTGTTTTATTTATGTTAATTCTACCAATATCTCAGTCACAATTGCCTTAAAAGTTGAGACCTTGATATTAAGTAAATTTTCATAAAATGAATGGGAAAGATACACAAGGAAGAGAATCATAATTTAATCCCTTCACACGGGAATTCATTTCAGAAATGACTAACCGTAGAAATATTTGATTTCCCTTTGATTGCATGAGCTGTTAAAACAATGTTTGAATGAGAAACAGAAATATTTTGTTTGCCTATTTTCTGTGGTATTCCAATAAAGAATTATTGTGATGATTGATTTTTTCTTAAATAGCTATGACATATTGATATAAGAAATACAATAATACAATAATGAGTTAATCTCCGCCAATTTTGCAAGGAAACATTATAGGTAACAGCTATAATACAAAAATAAATCCTGTATTCACCACATTCTAAACAAATCTAAAAAGAACACATTTACAGGGTTTCATCTTCTCACAATAGCACATTGCGGTCCTTCAACAATTGATTTTATACCTTCTGAGCATTGTAAGAAAACATTTGTTGGCGCCTATGGTTTCAAGAGATTTGTGTTGAGCTTGGGAAGAGAAAACAGCAACTTTTATCCTGTCAAGCAGTGGCAGTCTTCTCCCTTCCAAGAATTCATATTACCTAGAAAAGGCTGCAGATTTCATGATAAAATTGTCTCCAAATAACAGCAGTTTGTGGCACTAAAATAATGACAGGTTTTGTCTTCTTAAGACAGGGAATGTCATGTTTGTAAAGGATTCAATTCATATAGTTCAAACATCAGAGATTTCAGTGTGAACAGTGGCAATTTGCAGTAAAAAACAGCAGCAAACAGTGAAGGTTTCATGTCTTTCTTAAGCATATTTGGAGTTTCTTTGGTATATTTTCAA
>VDFB02381376.1:0-26728 GCA_007258455.2 Sequoia sempervirens | reverse complement strand
GTACAAATTCAAATTCCTGCTCAGGCCACAAAGATGTTCCAAATTCTGCGGAAAGCCAAGAAAAGCCTGTTTGAAGAAACCTAGATGGAAGAAAAAGGATCCCCAAAAAATTCATGTCTTAGGGAAATTGGCTGATATAATGTTGGGAAATGTAGTCATTCCAAAGTACACTGACCCTGGAAGTCCTATAGTTCAAATACATATAAATGGTCAAATTGTAAGTAATGTTTTGATTGACCTTGGTGCTACCATCAATGTCATGACTAAGCATACTATGGACTACTTAAACATCCTAAATATTCGGTCTACACCTACAGTCCTGCAGTTTGCTGATAGCTCCATTGTTACACCTAATGGAATGGTGGAAGATGTAATTGTCACTCTTGAATCTTGGGAGTATCCAGCTAATTTTATAATATTATCTACCAAGGCAACTTTAGGAGGATACCCTGTTATCCTAGGTAGACCACGGTGCCAGTAACCGATGATTCTTTTATAGGATGTCGTTTCCGAGATATGACTATTTCTGATGGACAGTCCACAAAAAAATTAGCTTTGTATCCGCCTGCTAGACGTCAACCAGATTTGTCCCAACCTGTTTGGCCAGATGTGGGGGAATAAACTGAAGAAGCCAATTCATTGGTTCAATTAATGATGCTCCAAACTGATCCATTCTCACAACTTCAGAATGAGGATGCCTTGCTTTTTCAAATTCTGCAGTCTAACTCTGATACGGGTAGTTCATCTGATCCAAATAGCAGTCATCTACAATATTTCTTGCAACAACTAAATTCTGAGAGTTTGCTGCCTAAATTTCCTGTAATTTTTCATAACTTGCTTCCACAAGAGGTACAAACATCACCTATAGATTCTATGAGTGATCTCACTAAGCAGATAGAATTGTCTCCAGGTCACTGTTTGAATATCAATAGCAAGTTGTCACAATCTCAACAGGCTCTCCTACTCAAAATGTTGCAAGATCAGCATAAAGCTTTTGCATGGGAATATGGGGACATGAAAGGAATAGATCCTCGAATTTGTACTCATAGGATCTATATCAAAGAAGACTGTTTACCGCTAGGTAGTCTTTAAAGAAGAATAACCAAAGACCTCAGAGAAATAAGCAGAATGAGCTTTCATGCTGTTTAATGTTGGTTTTATCTACCCAATCTCTAATAGTCAGTGGGTCTCTCCATTAGTTATTGTCCCTAAGAAAGGTGGAAAATGGAGAGTGTGTGTAGATTACAGAGAGTTGAACACTACCACTAAAAAAGATCACTTCCCACTGCTGTTTGTAGACCAAGTGCTAGACTCATTGTCTGGTAAAAGCTATTTCTCCTTCTTGGATGGCTACAGTGGGTACAATCAGATAAAAATTGCCCCTGAAGATCAAGATAAGACCACTTTTACCTGTCCATGGGGAACATTTGCTTACTCAGTCTTGCCTTTTGGTCTATGCAATGCGCCAGCAACATTCCAAAGAGCAGTAATTAGTATTTTTGCTGATATATCTCATGACTGTATGGAAATTTATATGGATGACTTCACTACCTATGGGGTTACATTTGAAGAAGCACTGGTGAATTTAGAAAAAGTATTGGAAAGGTGTAGAGAGAAAAATTTGTCTTTGAACAGTGAAAAGTGCTTTATGATGATGCAAGAAGGTATTGTTCTAGGCCATCATCTCTCCAAGGATGGAATTCAGGTTGACCCTGCTAAAATTGATGTTATTATGAATTTACAAAATTCTGCAAAACAAAAGGATGTCAGAAGCTTCCTTGGCCATGCAGGGTATTATAGAAGGTTTATAAAAGATTTTAGCAAAATTTTCAGTCCACTATATGCCTTATTAACTAAGGATTTTGCATTTGATTGGACAAAGGCCTGTGAAAAATCTTTCCTACAGCTAAAGGACTTGCTTACTAAAGCCCCTATT
The DNA here is from genome assembly GCA_007258455.2 of Sequoia sempervirens. Classification (NCBI taxonomy): domain Eukaryota; kingdom Viridiplantae; phylum Streptophyta; class Pinopsida; order Cupressales; family Cupressaceae; genus Sequoia; species Sequoia sempervirens. The sequence continues at coordinate 24,792 of VDFB02381376.1, read as the reverse complement.
CTTCAAGGTCCAAAATGGACTCTGCCTTTTCACATACATGCAGATGCTTCTGATTTTGGAATAAGGGCAGTCTTAGCCCAAAAAGAAAATTCAATTGAATATGCTATCTATTTTATCGGCGAAAACCTTCAAGGTCCTGAGCTAAACTACACTATTACAAAAAAGGAGTTGCTAGCAGTAGTGTATGCTTTGAATAAATTTAGGCACTATATCACAGGTTATCCCACACTGACCATGCAGCAATCAGGTATCTAATGAACAAGCCTGCCATCTTTGGAGGTTGGCAAGATGGCCCCTGTTGTTGCAAGAATTTGACATTACAATCATTGATAAACCAGGAAGAGCTAATGTTGTGGCTGATTTTTTATCAAGGCTTCAAATAATTGCACCTGCTGAATAAGAAGTCATTGATGATAGGTTCCTTGATGAACACCTATTTTCCATTGCTACACACACTCCATGGTATGTAGACATTGCCAATTATCTAGCAGCAAGCAGCATACCAGCTCACTTCTCCCCAAAAGAAAAGAAATTGTTAATTGAGAAAAGTTTTAACTTTTCATGGATTGCAAATTGTCTATTTTACATAGGACCTGATCAAGTTATGTGAAGATGTGTAAGAGAAGATGAGACTTATGATATCTTGCATGCTTTCCATGATGAAACATGTGGGGGAAATTTTATAGCCAAGAGAACATCAATGAAGGTTCTTACAATAGGATATTATTGGCCAACATTACACAAGGATGTTGTAGCTTATACAAGGAAATGTGACAGATGCCAACGTATGGGAAGAACAACCAAGTTAGATGAAATTCCACTGTATCCACAGGTAATAGTCACCCCCTTTGATAAATGGGGAATGGATTTTGTTGGACCAATTGATCCACCATCAAATGGCAAGTCATACATTCTAGTTTGCATGGATTATGTAACAAAATGGGTTGAAGTAAAGGCAATGACTCATGCTCGTGATAACAAGGTTGCTGAATTTCTGTATGAGCAAATTTTCACTAGATTTGGAGTTCCCAGAGAGCTTGTAACTGATCAGGGAGCTCAGTTCACATCAAATTTGATCACTGCACTAATGAATGACTATAAATCGCGATAAAGTCCATCCCTCATCACCTTCGCACAATGGTCGTAGGTTACAAAGGTTCAAGGCAACCTAACAAAGATAGTAAAAGTACCCATAGGAAAGATTGGAGTAGTATACTCTAAAGTAGCATGGGCCTAACCTAATGAAAGCACACAACAATTGAGGCTTACACCTTGAATCGCTTTATGGGAAAACAACCATGTTGCTCAGCTGAATTTGAACACAAAACTTTGAGGATAGCCCTCGAACTCAATATAGACATTTCTGATGCACAGAAGGAATGTCTCCTACAGTTAAATTCCTTGGATGAAATGAGAAAAGCTGCCCTGCAACATATAGAAGCTGTCCAACAGCAAAGGAAGAAATGGCACGATCAACACATTAAAACCAAGCAATTCTCTGCTGGTGATTGGGCTCTATTATATGATTCTAGATATCAAGAAAACCAAGGTAAGCTCACAACCCACTGGCTCGGTCCCTATGAAGTTGAGAATGTGTTTGACAACGGTTCAGTACAGCTGGCCACAATTGATCCAATCCGTTTCAAATTGCTAGTTAATGGACACCGACTGTGGTTATATCATAAGCCGACATCAAAGGAAGAGTTCTTGAAAAAGTTTGTTTTGACTGGTCTTCCTGTAGAAAGTGTTGCTTGGTGGCCTTTTCCCCTGCTGGAAATTTTTGGCACAGGGTTGACCTACCTATAATAATTTTTTAAAAATAAAACTACTTTTCTCCATTTTTTCATCTATCACATCATTCATTCCTTTATCTACCATGTCATCCATATTGCCACTCTGCCTCATTCATGCATTCAATCTCTCAGCTATCATTTCATGATACAATGTTGTCCTTTACGACATTCCCGAGAACTGAATTCAAGGTACGCGAAATCTTTTCATTATCGCATAATTTATTCTTTATATCTATTCATTAATTGTAATGTATACATTAGCCGTAATTGCATGCTTTAATTTTATCACCCTACACATGTGAGGACACATGTCGAATGCTAAGTAGGGGGCGGGGGTATTCTAACTTGAAATTTTCCTGTGCCAAATTTACGTTTGTCAAAATAGTTATGTTCTTGTACTTTCTAAAAGTACGATTGCAAAGCCATATCCTAAGAACAAGTTAACTACTTAGTTTAAGTAGTTATTAAAATTATTTCTGGTTGAAGAAAAGAAATTTTTCTAAGTTTCTTCTGGATCAATATGAGTTTTTCAAGGGTTTTGATCAGCGGGTGGCCAACTCAGGAACAGCCTCAACCGCGAGGCACCGGTTGTGATCCCGCCCACGCAAGTATCTACTAATTGTGGATGAAGAAACTATTTCCTTTGGTAATTTATTCTTTGATGAAGAGGTTACGCGCTAATTTTAAGCATTTTCGTAAAATGAAGCTATGGGTATGGGTTTAAGTGCTGGTCAGATGAAAGGGGAGAATTAAGAAGTTACCGATTACCAACAATTAGTGAAAATTTTCCTGTTGGAAGGGATGCTGTCTCTGCTAGGGCAGAGTTTACCCTACCAGCTGATGGGCCTTTGGAAATCTCAAAGCAAGGGTGCAAAAGAATGTCCTTGCCTTATCCATACTCTGAATATGCCATCTTTGTTATCAGGTATTTAACTTGTGAAGGGCGCTTCTCTTACCTACATTCATATCATTTCAAATTGTTAAGTCATATGAGACATGGACTGGTAGTGAATGTTTTGAACTTTCTGTTAAACTTTTTGCAAAGTAGTGCACATGAAACCCAAAAGGGTAAAGAAAACTTTGTCACTCATCATGCCCTAATAAAACTTTTGACTGAGCGATCTTTAAGGGATGTTTCACCTCTTTCCTGGAATGAGTTTGTTGCCCGAAAAGGTCTTCAACCGCTTGAACCCCCTAGGGCACTACCTGCGCAGCCTAGAAGAAAGAAAATGAGAATTGAGTCTACAAGTATAGAAACAAAGCAAGAATCTGCTGCCCCTGCAGCACCCAGTCCTGCAGCTTCTATACCAGTGTCCTCTACCGGTGTGCAAACAAGGTTTGCCACTAGGAGAGAAAAAGGAAAGACAATTGTAGGTGAGTCATATGGGGTAGGGTAGACTCCTGAGTCGGACCCACATACTCAAAGACAAATTTTTTTGCCTCATCCTCTCCCTGTGGCTCGCTCTGCCTCTATCTCCGCAGCACACCCATTAATACCCAATATTCTTCACGTATTCCGGATCTTCAAGACCAGCTAGGAAGAGGACTACTAAGGAAGCATCCTTTGCTACTACTCCTTATACAAAACTACCAAGAAGGAGTTCATTGAGAAAATAGTCTAAGCTTGTTACAACCTCCGTTCAAACATAAACTGTCATAATATTGGAGGACTTTGCTGAATCAAGTCATGATAACTCCCTGGGTATGTCTACAAATGTTCCACAAAGCTCCTCTATTGTTCCTGAGGTAGCACAACCCAGTAATGTTGATAAGGGGAAAATGCTGAGTCTAGATGACTTAGCTTGTGTGGCTGAGAAAATTTCTAAGGAAGAACAATCTTCTCCCATGCAGCAACAAGGCTTCATCCTGCAGCAAGAGGATTTTGTCCTACAGCAAGAAGAAGGTGTGCTTGAACTGTATGAAATACCCTATGATAATTCATTGCCCACTAAAGTTTGCACAGATTTAGTTGTGTACAAAAGGACTCTACTGATTGCATACTTGGAATTTCTGAAAGTTAATTGGAAGCCTGTGTCATTCCAGACTTTATGTTTTTGCCATCTCGCCAAAACTAAAGTCCAGCAAAGTTTATGGGATGAGGAAAAGAAAAAGATACAAAGGGAAATTAAAAGGAAAAAGCAAGAAATTCAAGATATGCAAAATAAAATGGATGAAATGATGGAAATAACTGGAAAAATAATGGAGTGTAGGCCGCCACCCAAAGTATATGCAATGTGCCTCAAGGAACTGTTTCTTTGGTTCAAACTAATGAGGATCTCCAGAAATTTGGATCCTGATATTGAAACAACCAAGGAATTTTATGATGCCTATGAAGTGGCCCCTAATTGGTTGAAAAAATATATGTGTGAACTTTATTTACATGGTTATTTAATTCCTACAGAAACTGAATGGAGCCCACTCCTTTATATAGGTGATATCCATCTAAGAGAACTTATGTCTTGGGCTGCAAATGAGGTCAATTATGGGAGACAATTGGAAACATATGAAGAAGTAGAAAGAGATGAACCTGTTCTTCTAAGAGCTGAGAGTTCAGACCCACGCACAGTTTTAAGAACCTGGCTTAAAGTTACTTATGGATTGAATTACCCTCCAGAAAGAGAATTTTTGACATCAGACAACAGGTATACAGTGAGTTCAAAGAGCAGAAATATATATTTTGGAAACTTGCCTCTTCCAGGATTGAGGCAAGGTGGGAGAAATTGATGGTTGGTCTAAGAAAGATAGAGCCTCACAGCCCTTTGAACTTCACAGCAGCACTTAGGGGAACAGAAAGGTACATGCAACTGGGTTTGCAAAGCAGATTTGAATTATGGATGCCACTGACCTTCCAACCCCCAGTTTTAATATGGCCACTCTATCCCTACCAAGCCAAGGAAATAAATGAAGAAATAGACAACCACAGATTTGAAAGATGGCAATTTACCAGAGGTTTTTACTACAAGTTTGGAACTTCACTGCAGGGTCATGCTTCTCCAACAAATTTTAGGGAAATAACAAGGAAAGTCAATGCTGGAGGACTAGCATTATGTTAAGTAGGGGGTAGAATGATGAGCCTTAAATATGCTCATAGTTTGAAACTTTTGATACTCTTACTTTTGTTATTAATAGTTGTTTAAACCTATTGATTAAAGACTTTTCGGGTGGTATCCTATAGCAACGAATTCCATATTCCTATAGCTTGACAAATTTATTAATTACCTTTTTGACCTCCCGCATCGCTGATGTATGCTTATGATTTTGGATAATGGAATAGGATTAATGTGTGATTAATGAATGGATGTCGTGTCACTTTTGTGTATGCTTTCCTTTGCCTCTATCACTTATTGCAGGTTGTTGGAGGGAGCAGAAGTTAATCAAGCGCAAAGAATCTCAGCTCCATTGAAGAAGTTGTTCTAGTAATAACTCTTTGACCGAATCTTTGGGAAGGAGCTTTAATGGTCCTTTGATCTAGGGAATGTGTAATACTATATTCTCTCTGGGTCGCGTCGAGCAGATAGACTTTTATTTATGAATATTTGTTTTGCGGATTCAGAATGTATTTATGATCACGAATCCCTTTGTTAGTTAGTTTGTTGTCTTTTTCATTTAAATAACCATTCCTCCTGTGTGAGTGAATGAGGATGAAACAATATGTGTTAAAATTAAGTTGAATAAGCAATAGAGTTCTATGTTAAGTTTTATTTTCAAACAGAGTAATCGATGTATCCTAGTTCTAAATATGAATAAAATTCGATGAAGCTTTGAGTCAACTTCTTGTGTAATCTAGTTGATGCTTGCTAAGGGGGCCCACTTAGTAAGTATTCTGTAGCAATTTGTTGTGGTTAACTGTTCATTTCATGTTGATTACTAGTTAGAATCTATTTCTATAAATTTCAACACAAACTCAGCCTTGTATTGTTCTTGTAGCATTGGGAATCCATCCCTGTGTCTGTTCCTATAGCATAAGGTCAGTTCATAGTTTTCCCTTTAATAATAGCTGCTATGATTTATGTTTTAGCCGAGTTGTGTTTGAGTTAGAAAGCTTTGTGTTGCACTTATTTTAAGCATTTGTTTTCTATAGATGGTGACTGGAAACTAGTTCTTAGTGTGCATACCGTGTTGCTCCATTTCAAGTATATGTCCCCTGGTTTGATAAAGTAAATGAACGACCATGAGAAGATGTTAGTCGCCTATTGGAATGTCCAATTCCCAGGTTTAGTTCTGATGTGACTTTTATATCCTTTTGTGGGCATGACCATTTCCCATTGATAGGCAACGGGACATCTTCACCAGTTAAGGTCTTTAGGCATAAAGCATTGTCTCCAATGATTTCAACAATCTGCAATGGGCCAAGCTAGAGCTTGTCAAATTTTTCATGTCTCCCTTTCTTCTTATGAGCCTTGCCCCAACATAGGACTAGATCAACAACTTGGGGTGATTTTCAACAACTTTTTGTTGGAGATTTCCTTTCAAGAGAGGTAGTGCACTTACGCAATTCCTATGTTGAGAAGGTGCAAAAGATACTCATCAACAAAATTGGCACTAGGAGGGCTCATTTGAGTTAAGCTAGATCGAGGTGATTCACTCTCCCCTAAGAGATCCTAGAGAGTTTTAAGGTCCACTCCAAACAAAGGGGAATTTCAGGAATTGCAACCTCCTACAAGGGCTAGAAGAACTAAAAGAGGGGATGCAGCCTCTTCTCCCTCCTACATTCCACCCACTTCACCATCACCTTCACCTCCTTTCTCCTTCCACTCACCCCATACTCAATAGACTTCCTCCACCTCCATCCTTTCCATTCAGTCATACCACACTTCTTTCCCACCACTTTCTTCCCATAGCCTGGGTGTGGCCCCTTTCACTACCCTCCAAGTCCAAGGCATGGTCTTGATTACTGTTGCCCCCGCGTAGCCCCAAGTCACTATTCAACAACAAATACCACCTCCACCTCCCCTCATGGCTTGGCTAGGGAATAATCCTTCCACGTTGTTCTTCAATGCCTACCATGACATGCCTAAGAATCTGGAGAGCTTTTTCTCAAAGTTCAATCCTTGAGATCTGTAGAGGATGGCTGCAGAGCATATCAAGATATTCCAAACAATGCCGAAAGACATGCAAATCGATCAATAAGATGTGGTCTATAGGATTTTCTCTTATTCATTGGGGGAGGAAGCCTTCTATTGGTATATTAACTTGCTAGTGTGATCCATCACATCTTGGGATTTACTAATGAACACCTTTTTGCAGAAGTACAAGATCTCGATCAGCCCTTCAAAGCTATATTGATAATTCACATCAGTTCATAGGAAAATCAATGAGCTAATTAGATCCTTCAAAAATCGATTCCATTGAGCCTACACAAGGTTGCAAGTCCCGTATGTGCTCAATGATGTTGTTGCCTTGCCAGTTTATTATGAAGCATTGGACAACTTCACAGCTGCATTGGTGAAGAAAATATGACCAACTCCAAACTGATTAGTAAACACTTACACTGAGGCAGTTATTTCTAGTACTAACTTGGGTCAAAATATTTTTGATCTACTACTCTCCTTGGGGTAGGTTTCCCATCCGCTACAGCTTCAAGAACTTACTCAAGTATTGCAACATCAGACACCCCTAGTAAATCAAGTACCACAGCTACCTATAGTACCTCATCCTAGGAAACCCATAAACGAGGCACCACTAGTGCCTCATTACTTGTAGCCTCAAAAACTACAAGCATATCCATAGCAGCCTCAAGTACCCGTATACTTACAAGGTCCTGAATTTTTGCTTGCTCAATAGAATTAGCTAGTAGTGCAGCATGTCTTTCTCCAAAGTCAAACACTATAGCCAAGCAACACAGAGAAGGATCAGTTGGATGAGCTAACATATATGATCTAAAATATTTCCATGGAGAGGACACACTTGAGAAATTAAAATAGCTAGTTGTAAGCTTCCCAATGTAGCATTCATGCTAATCTCAACCAAGATAATAGGGACAACCATGAGACAAGCACCTCGTTTGGGCATAATTACGAATGAGGACAAAATTCTAATCAAAACTTTGAAAGTAGACCTTCAAAAAGACAAAATAGAACATGGAATACAAGGAAAAATAATGGGGGTGTTCCCACTCTTCTTGATCAATCTGCTAGCATGGAAAAGACAACTAGTGGAGTGTACCTCGCCAAGGCTTCTTTATCCGGATGGTGTCATATTCACAAGACTAATAGGGATTCTAAGTTGGATTGCCCTAAGTTCTAGACAACCACTGAAATCTTTCAAGTGGAGGCCTAGAATGTCATTGAGAGCACAAACTATAAATACATCATTCAATCTGAGCCCTACGATTCCTCTTGTCTCATGGTCAACAAGACCCCATTCTCGTGGAGTAAGAGTAACAAGTCCAAGATCAAGATTTCCTTTGCCAAGAATGAAGTACAAGAGGTAAGTAACAAAATTTTTTTATCTCAACTCTTTACTTCAATAGATAATGGTCCCATAGATGAATAAAAGTCTTGTGAAGATGAAGTGCAAATGTTCCATCAAAGAACCTCTTCATATAATCTAAGGAATAGATAAATAGGGGGACCGTTACTACCTCTACTTCACCTAATAACTTCAATACCCCACCTGACCCCAATGCTAGCAATAACCTTGGCTATCCTTATGTTCCAAAATAATATTTGAACAACAACAAATAGCTTAACCAAACATAGAGTCAACCAACTAGCTTGTCCATAGGCAAATCCTTTGGGGCTGAAATTGAGCAAATGGGGGAATATGTCACCGAGGAATTCAGGAAAGTCAAAATAAGCTTGTCCACCTTTGAGGTACTCAAGGTTCCTACAATTAGCCATGCCTTCTTTAGGGTAATTAATTGAACCCCCTCCTCAAAAACAATACGAAAAATACTTGCCAAGAGAGTCACCTTTGAAGAGCATCAACAAGACCTAGTAATCCAAGAAATTATAGGCAAGAGGAAGGATCCCTCCACCAACCAACAAGTTGGGAAACAGTCTAGTAAAGAGTAGACTCTAGTATAGTCCAAGGGAAAAAACAATGAGAAGGACAAAGGTCAAGTCACCCAGGTTGACGTACCTATGGGTCTCTTCCAAGGAAAGTTTGAAATGCCACCCTTCCTCACCACCATCAGAATATTTGGGAAGAATTTGCACTATTTCTTAATTGAATCAAGAGCATCAACCAATGTTATACATCTAGTAGTGTGCAAATCCCTTGGGATTAACCCCACACCTTCAAGAAAATTAACTTAGTTGGACAAAACAGAGGTCAACATTGTTGGGGAGATCAATCGCATTCTAATGCAAATTGCTGCAGACCCAAGGGTGCAACAAGTTTTTGACATTCAAGTTGCGAAAATTCCCAACACATATGGAATTATCTTAGGATGAGACTTCACCTGCGCATTGAATGGGTATTCTACAATTGATTTTTCTCACATGTGGCTACCATAGAAGGAGCTTCCAAACTAGATTCGAATAGATCGGGAGTCGTGCATGAAGTTCATGATCACAGAATATAACAACACTAATGAGGTGTTGCTTGCTAAAACAAAATTGGGAAATTATTTTCCCTTTACTTATCAAGAAGAAGTAGAGCCTCAAGAAGAAGAACTAGCTACAAAGGTCTTCTTGGTGCAATGTAATCCTTTGACCAACTTGACCTATGGACCTTAAAGCACAAAATTGTTAGTGGAATCAGAAGATGATGAGCCTTATGAAGATGGTAATTTAGGACTACTAGATGGATTCCAAGACTTCATGGAGAAGTGTGTACAAGATCAACTCATCCTAGGGACAAGGATGGACTTCCAAGACCTCTTTCTACCAAGTTGGTGTAGGGTTCATAATGCTGCCCACTCTGAGTTTGAATGTTGCTTGTGCCAAACAGTAGTGGAACATATCAAAGGATTAGTTACTCCTTAGAAGGAGATGCTAGCAGGGCAGCCTGCCCCCAATCATGCTGAACCAATACCTACTTTGGAGGTTGTGGATGAAATTACATAGCCAAAAGGGAATGAACACATAATTGGTCCCGAAGTCAAAGAGCCTTCTCAGTTTTGGGTGTTGGGCTTTGATGGATCCATATCAAACAAATATCTGGAGCTGGGTTCGAACTCATCAACCCCATGGGTAAGACCTACTTTGCTACCCACATACTTTAGTTTTATTGTACCAATAATGTAGTAGAATATGAGTCTTTGGTACATGGTCTTTTAATGGCTCTAAGAAAGAATGGTAAAATGTTACAAGTTTTCGATGATTCAGAGTTGGTAGTCAAGCAAGTTAGAAAATTATACTCATGTCATGATAGAAGGATTGAAAACTATAGGCATAGAGTCTGGGATCTTTTAGAGAGTCTAGATGCATTTAATATACAACTGATCCCACATTCTCAAAATCATACTACTGATTCCTTGGCTCAAGCAACCAACATGCTACAACCATTGTCTCTGTTTGGACTTAAGATATTCATAGTTTAGTTGACATCCACTCCTTCTGTACTAGATAATGTCACTCATTTATAGGTATTCAATCATGACAAACACATCCTCGAGTTCATCACAAGCTCTGATGTGTTTACAACACAAATAATTGATGAAACCGAGCTCGAGGAAGCTGAATTAGATATAGAGGGGGTCATCAACCTCAAAACCAACACTATTCCATGAGGTATGGTCCAACTGGAACATATATTTGACCTGGATCAAAATCCAAGATCAAGATCAGCAAGCAAAGAAGGAATCCATAAGCAACCAATGTGACACCCATAACCTCAAAACAACTAAGGAAGTCAAAAAAGTATTCGTTGGCAAGGTGTGCACTGCAGAAGAAAGGAAAGGAATTATTGATTCCTTGCAAAAGTATCATGATGAGGTAGCATGGAGCTATGAAGATTTGAAGACCTATGATACCTCCATTATTACACATACCATCCCTCTCAAGCCCGATGTGCGACCATTCCAACAAAGACAACATCCCATCAATGCTTTATTGGAACCTATCATTTACAAGGAAGTGCAGAAACTACTTTCAACCAGAATCATCTTTCACATCAGGCACTCCACGTGGGTGGCTAATTTAGTCCCGGTTAAGATAAACAATAGAGAAATCATATTTTTCATGGACTTCCACAATCGAAATAGGGCTTCAGAGAAGGATAACTACCTAGTGCCTTCATCGGATGAGGTGTTACAGATTGTCAATGGTTTGTAAATGATGTCCTTCTTAGATGGGTATTTTGGATACAACCAAGTTATGGTGCAATATGAAGATCGACACAAGACTGCATTCACCACTAAGTGGGGCATCTTTTCCTATAGAATAATTTCATTCAGGTTCATCAATGTTGGAGCTACTTTCCAATGCGCAATGGACATTTCCTTCAAAGATCTAATTGGAATGTGTATAATCATCTACATGGATGGTTTTAGTGTGTTCACACCAGTATAGGACCCAAGCTCATAGTTCAGCAGTATCAACTCAAGGATGTTTCCCCAAGAGAATGGTACAAAGACACTGTCTATTATTTACTGAACAACACATTCCCACCTCACTTGCAAGGAGTTCAGAAATGTTCTCTCCATCTGAAAAGAAGTAGCTATATGCTCCAAGGATCCATACTATACAAGAGGAATCATGAAGGTGTCTATCTGAGATGCCTTGGAAAAGAGGAGGCAGAATTAGTCTTGAAAGAATTTCATGAAAAATTTGGCATCAGTCATTGGTCTGGCCCTTCAAATTTTCATTAGATCCTACAAGTAGGTTACCATTAGCTGATGGTCTTTGAAGATTCTCACAACCATGTTCACATGTGTCATGTTTTCTAGACTACTGCAACTAGAGGAAGGAACGTCATTGTCCCATTACAACCAGTTCTAGAGGTCAGGTCATTCACACAATGGGGTGTCAACTTCATTGGTCTGGTAAGCCCACCATCATCTATAAGACAGGTACATTCTAATTTCTTTCTATTATTGCACTAGATGGACATAAACCATTGCATGGAGGCAATGTACAACAGAGGTAGTTATGTATTTTCTTGAAAGCTTTATATTAAATCGCTTTGGTTGACTATATGCCTTGGTGTGTGATAACGACCCTTCTTTTTCCTTGCTTAAATTCACTAGTTGGGCCTTTGATCATGGAATTTACTTCAAGTTCTCATCTAACTACTACCCCCACGACAATAAGAGAATCTATGAATAAGAATCTCATCACGGTGATTAAAAAAATGCTTGATAGGAATCCCAAGGACTGGCACACCTAGCTTCCTTTTCCCTTTGGGTAGATCACACACACCACAAGGCTGCCCTTGGTGATTCCCCATTCCATCTTGTCTATGGATTGGAGCCTATATTCCCAATTCACTTAAAAATCCCCACCCTCCAGTTCATCAATGACTTTTACGAAGAAGGGCATCGTAGAGAAGCTTGCTTAGTTGAGTTGGTACACTTAGAAGAAGTACGCGGATCGAGCCATTTAAATTTTTTCCCAAACATCAAGGCACAATAAAGTGGATGTTCAATTCGATACATTGCTTTTGGTTCATTGCAGTAATACTTGTAAAGCCAAATCCAAAGTTGGAATAGTATTTTAAGATCAAGTGTTTGAGCCCCCAGTTGATTGCACACCAATTTCCCACCTCAAGAACTCAATTTAAGATCCAAATTCCCTCCAAATTAACTCCGTAGTTCGTCCTGTATGATTACCAAAAATCACATTGAACAAACTAAGAAATTCCATGCACAAGTGACATGACACTTTTGAGAGACCTTTGGGGTGATTTTCAACAACTTGTTGTTGAGATTTCCTTCAAGCAGAGGTAGTGCACTTATGAATTTCCATGTTGAGAAGGTGAAAAACACCCATCAACACTATCCAGGGGCCTCTAGGTCGACCAACATTAGCCTTTCCTATGTTGCATGTAGAGATCACTTAGTTTAACTAACACAACCCAATTATTGATGAGATATGAAACAAATGGATTCTACTTTTATTATGATGACTTTAAAAGGACTAACCTAATTAAGAACTATGGAAAGATCAAAGATCAAAAATTTCCTACTTTAGAGCTTAGAGACCCATAGTTTAATTTTTTTTTTACTTTTTGACTGAATTTGGACTCCATTTTGGATCTTTTGATATGTTTCAAATGTTTCTTGGATTTTCTTATTTTCAAAGTTTTTGGATTTTTGGATGTTTTGATGTTTTTGGATTTTTGATTTTGGGAAGACTTCTAAGAATATACATGAATCCTCATCCACAATGAGAACATTCCTCCAGATAAGAATGCAATAGAATACTTTGATATAGGTAGGAAAAACTAACCTTGGGCATGGGATGAGTAGTGCTTGGAGGGATCATGATATGAACACGGGACCAAGCTATGATGCAAACGTGGATGGGTGATGGATGGAGATAGATAGATGATGGAGGCATGATGGATGGATGATGCAGAACAAGCTGCAGAGATCCTGGTGGATGGAAAGTGATTATTTACACAAGGTTCCTATTTTATGAGTTTTCACCAAGGTACTTGCCCAAAGTGCCACTGAAGTGGTTTTCACTAGAGGACAATTTTTTCTCTTTACTATTTTCAATCCTTTTTCTATTTTTTTTGGATTTTTTTTGTATTTTTCATTTTATACCTTGAAGGATTAGGCATTAAATTTTTTGAGATGGGATCTATTCATGGGCTCCTGCAAAGGTTCCCCTTCAGGTGTTGATAATTGATATGCCCTTGAATTGTAGCTTGCTGTGATGATGAAGGGTCCCAACTAATTAGGTTCAAACTTTCCCTTGCTATATAGATGTGGAACATCCTTCAGATTATCCTTTAGCACAAAATCTTTGAATTGAAAGGTCTAGCTCCTAATTTTCATTTTGTAGCTCCTCTTGAGATGGTTCTAGTATACTTTCAAATGGTTTAAGGCATCCATGCACCACTCATCTAGTAATTCTAGCTCATTTAACCATGATACCCAGTATTCTTCATCCGTGATGAGATTCTGCAATGATATTCTCAGGGATGGGAGCTCAATCTCAATAGGGAGAATGGATTCTAATCCATAGACTAGGTAGATAGGGATGGCTCTTCTTGGTGTGCGAATGCTTGTTCGATAGGTTCATAGGGGGGATTCAACTGTAGGTGCCAATCACGACCATCATCATTAATTTTTTTTTGAGGATTTTCAAGATGGTTTTATTTGTAGCCTTAGGTTGGTTGTTTCCTTGGGGTAGTATGGAGTGGAAAAGCAATGTTGGATTTTGAACTTTTGGCATAGGTCTCGAACATCCTAATTTTTGAAAGGTGTTCCTTTATCTGAGATAATGGCTTGAGGGACAATGTAGCAGAAAATTAGATAGTTCGAGATGGACTTGGATATCTACTTTCCTTTGAGATAGGTCATGGGAATGGCCTCCACCCACTTTGTGGAATACTCGATGGTAGTGATGATGAACTTATGTCCACTTGATGAGGTGGGGGTAATTTTTCCAACGAGACTGAGCCCCCATTGTGAAAAGGGTCAAGGCGTAACAATCAGGTGGAGCTCTTGAGCTAGTGCATGGATGATATCCCCATGCTACTGACACTAAAAACACCTTTTGATGTAATCGTGAGTTTCCTTTTCCATTGTAGACTAATAGTACCCAGTCCTCAACAATTTCTTAGCCAAGGTCATACTACTCAAATGTAAACCAAAAATTCCATTATGTACATCGGTTAAAGAAATCAAAGCTTTCTCAACATTTAGGAAATGTAACAGGGTTCCTTCAATGCTTCTATGGTATAGGGTATCTCCTAGGATGACAAAACAAGATGAATTCTTGACAAAGTCTCTCTTGAGGTTTGGGGTTATGTCAGCGGGGAGGACTCCTATTCTCAATTAGGTGTATATATCATGATACTAGGGATCACCAGGACCAATGATTTCACACACAAATTTAGACTCTGGTACCTCAAATGCTAGTATGAGAAGCTGCTCTACGAGGAATTCTTGCTTTGGGATGTTGTGTGGGATATCCAATAGTGATCCAATTTTTTCCATAGCATCCACCACTCTATTGTTTGCTCTAGGTATTTGCTCAAATGTGACATCAATGAAGAATTCCTTGAGGCTTTCCACCAATTTATTATAGGGAGTCAACTTGTTGTCCTTTGTTTGATACTCATCATTTACCTGGTTGATTATGAGTTGTGAATCTTTATAGACCTTGAGTGCCATGATCTGCCATTGCACTGCAATTCTCAGCCCTATGACCAAAGCAACATATTCTACAATGTTATTTGTGCAAGGGAATTATAGCTTGTATGATTTTGGTATACAATCCCCTTGTGGAGTGATGAAGAAGATCCTTGATCCTAAACTATGTTGCATGTAGGATCCATCAAAATATATTTTCCAATTATTTGCTACACTTAGGTTGAAGATTGATTCATCAGGGAACTCTAATATAATTGGGTTCTCTGAATATATTGGTACCTCTGCCAACTGATCTACAATTGCTTGTCCTTTGATGGTCTTGCATTCCATGTACTCAATGTCATGCTCTATAAGGATCATAACCCATTTAGCCATTCACCTTGTGATTGTTGCTTTAGAAAGTAGGTACTTAAGGGGGTCTATCTTTGCGATGAGCTTTATTTTATGTGCTAGCATGTAATTTTTGAATTTTTGTGCTATAAACATGACTGCTAAGTAACTTTCTCAATGGATGTGTAATTCAAATCATGTCCCACAATGATCCTGCTGATGTAGTATATAGCTCTCTCTTTCCCATTTTCATCATGTTGTGCCAAGAGAGAACCAGCTATAGTTGCTGATATGTACAAGATCAAGGGTTTGCCCAGAATTGGCACCATGAAAATTGGTGGTGTGAGTAACTACTCCTTGATCTTGTTGAAGGCCTAATCACATTTCTCATCCCATTTTTATGCTACCCCCTTGTGGAGTAGATGAGAATATGGGATAGCTTTGTCTTCTAGTTGCACTATGAATTGGTAGATGGACTGGAGTCTTCCTTGTAGGCCTCTTAGCTACTTCAATGTTTTCAGTGCCTCCATTTCAAGGATTGCTTTGAATTTGGCAGGATCTACCTTGATTCCTCTCATGGATACAATGTACCTTAGGATCTTTCCTGATTGTACCCCAAAGATACACTTCTTTGGATTTATTCAAACATTGTACTTTTCTAGCCTATAAAAAATGGAGCTTAGATTTGATATGTGATCTCGTCGTTTCTTTGATTTAGCCAATATGCCATCCACATAACCTTCCACAGTTTTATGAATCATATCATGAAATATTAGTTTCATGGACATTTGAAAGGTAGCTCCTGCATTCTTTAACCTGAATGACATCATATTCTAAAAATATGTCCCTCTTGGGCAAGTGAAAGTCATTTTTTGTTGATCATCTTTTGCTATCATGATTTTGTCGTAACCTAAGAATCCATCCATCAATGATAGGATCTCATGTCTTGTTTTCATATACATAATCATTTCAATCTTTGGAAGAGGGAAATCATCCTTAGGACATGCTTTTTTTAGATCTTTGATGTCTGTGTAGATGTGGATGACCCCAGTGGGATTTGAAATAGGTACAAGATTGGAGACCCACTCTGGATAATCTATCGGCCATATGAACCCTGCATCTGGGAGTTTTTTTAATTCCATTTTGACCAAAAATGCTATCTGGGGATGCATTTTTCTTAGCTTTTTCCTCATTGTCTTTGCTTTGGGATATACAACTAGGTGGTGAACCACAACTTCTAGATCAAGGCTCGACATGTCGGCATAGGTCCATGCAAATTTTTTCTTTCTTTCTTTTAGGAACATGGCTAGGATTTCTTGCTCTTCTATCAGAAGTGACTCCACATAGAATGTTATGTGTGGTATTTCCTCTATTCCTAAGTTGGTTGGATTTCACTTCTCTACTAAAACTGCTAACTTCTCCTAATGAATAGTACTAAGAGGAAGATTGAATCCTTCATCCCCCAATGCCTCAAAGAGGTTTTCACCATTGGATGTGTCCTTTATTTTTACTATTTTTAGGTCAAAGATTGCCACAATGTGGTTTTCACTCAAAGACCTAGAGATTATTCTTAGATTTTCACTTTTGTGACTAAAGGATTCAATCATTTCCCAATAATAGGCATGTGCCTCCAGTATGATGTTGAACCAAGCCTTGTGATCTCTGTATGGTATAGTATCCTGTAATCCCATGAATTTTGAGAGTGACTCATCATTTTTGTATGTGTCCAAAATTGGTGGTCCTTATTGGTTGTAATCGATGAGGTGGGGATAGACTAGGTTTATTTCATGGGTTTGATGGTATGACTCAAAAGATAGGGTACTAATCATGATAAGGGAGGAATCCTCAAAAAGCATGGGCAAGTCAGTTATAGGATCCTCATCACTACTACACACATCAGTTATGTCAAAGGTAAAGTTATTTATGACTCGACTTGTGGAAATTGGTAACTAAAGGGTGGATGTTGATAGCTGAGGGGGAGTTTTGACCTTTCTAACTGAGGCACTTTTTCCAAGTATGGTCATCTTCAGTGGGGGTACATTTTAGGCCAAGATTTCTTATACGCTTCTCTAGAATGAGATGTACTAGAAGACCATTATTATTTTGTCCAAGCTTCTTATTTCTATTATAGCCCATACCAAGCATCATTTGTAATCCTTTTCTGCTCTCATCCATGGGAAGATCAAGTGTGGGCCTTTCATCTTGGTATAACAAGCTTGATATTTCTTTCTCATCTACTATTTTTTGACTTAGATCTCCCAAACATCTGAATCTATAAGGGTTTTCTCTAAATGTTTGGGATGATGATTCGCCTGGTTGGGGTTGCCCATGAGACCTAGGATATTGAGGTAACTCTTCTATTATGAAAGAACTTTTCTTCATTTTGTAATCCCCACACCCATTGTCTTGGATGATGACTTTGATTTCAGATATATCAGGAATGGCAAGTGTCTTTGTCTCAGAAGTGGAGGCCAAGGTAGCTGGGTCTACATATTGAGTTGTAGGGAATTCATTGTTCTTCGGGACTTGGGGTATTTTATAGTATTTTTCTTACAAATTCTTGCAGTAAGCAAAGGGCTCAGGGTCATCGTGGATCGTGACCTCTTGATTTGTTATGGGAATTTGACACATTGATGGAAGGTTGATGTGACAACTTGCATCCCATGGATCCAAAAACGCCCCAGGAGAATGTTATAAGGTAAATCAAGGTCAAGGACCTGGCATGTGGTTTCCATGATAACTGGTCCTAATTGAATAGAGAGCTGAATAGTGCCTTAAGACACTCTTTCCTAATCATCATATGCTTTGATTGTGATGACCTTACCCTTTTCAATGGCATCCTCTGAGAATTCCAGATTCTTTATTGGTTTGAGGGAATAGATATTTAGGCATACACCCCTATCGACCAAGACCCTTTTGACATTGTTTGTATGAACCAGGACTTCAAGGTGGAGTGTACGATTGTGAGATGGTTGGGTGGGGAAGTCCTAATAAGAAAATGTTAGGAGATATGGGGTGGTGATTTTTTTGACCATATCTTGGAACTGGTCATCATCAAGATCCCTGGGGATGGTGGATGAAGCTAATGCTTCCTCTAGGATTTTTCTATGTGTGAGTGATATCTTCAGCAACTCCATATGGAGATATGAGTAGGGGTTCTTTTCAACTAATCCAAGACATTGTAGCCATTAGGAATGTATTTTAGATTTGAGGGGGATGCTCTAGGTGGCTGTGATGACCCAGCAATGGTAACTTTTTTGCTGTGTGTGGTGACTCCACAATCAAATTTGGCTCCCTTGATGTTAACAACAGTGACCCATTCATCTAGGAATGTGACAACATGATCATACTGATGGTTTACATTGGCATACTTGGTCTTTCCATGGTTGTTCCCTTTGTTATGATCCGACATCAAATTCATTTATATTTTAAGGTCTTGATTTCTATCTGGTTGTTCAACATTTATGACCTTGTCATCGATGAGATCTTGGATAAGATTTTTCAACCTCATGTAGTTGGTTGTGGTGTGCCCTTTGATTTTGTGAAAATTGTAAAGGTTATTTTCATTGTACCACGGTGGTTTTAATTGGGGTTCTTTAAAATTCTCATAAGTGGGATTTTTGATGAGATTTTCATTTATCAGTTTCTTCATGACCAATTCAATTGGTTCCCCAAGGGTGGTGTATTTTCACTTGGGGGGATATTTTCTTCACGGGGGTGGTCCCCCTTGATTATTCAAATTATTGACTTTATTGTTGGGTGGTTGTTGTGATACCATGTTGACTTGTTTTTTATTTTGATTGTTTCCTTTTGGTTGTTGGTATGATTGTGTGTTTTTCTTTGGAGCATTGATTATGACCTTGGCATCCATGACACCATCATGTGAGTGGAAAAAGGTGGAGCACATTTTGATGAATGCGGACATTAATACAATTGGGTGGAAATTCAAAAATTGGATAAGTGACATGTTGGAGGGAGATGGAAGATGAATTAAATGTCACTTGGCTCAAGAAAATGACATGTACGAGGCCTTTAATGCCTTGTTGGATGGACAAGTCCTTTTGGGGGGAGATTTTCAAATTTGAAGAATATTCAATCTTTGATGCTTTTTTGAATGAAAATAGAGAATTTAATAAATAATTTAAATTGATCTTTATGAGCAAGTTGCAAAATATAGAGGATTTGATGGATTAAGATTAGGATTAATTAGGATTTGATTGATTTAGATGGAGATTAGTTGATTTGACAATTTGATTTAGGTTTTAGGATTTAAATAAATCAAAATGAGAGGAATAATGATTAATACTTAATTAAATAAAGTTTGATTTAATATTTAATTAAAGAGGATGGTTTTATATTTAAATCAAATAAAGATTAATTTATTTAATTTAAAGGGAGTGACTTTAGAGGTTAATAAAATTGATTTATTTAATTAACGAGGAGAATGGGATTAATTAAACAAAATAATTTAATTAATTAATAGGAGAAATATGATGAATTTAATCAAATGAAGATTATTTGATTAAATGGTTACTAAAGGAGATGATTCAGGACAAACTGGTGTTAGTAAATTAGGATTATGTGTATAGGATCAATCAGTACTTTTTACATGTCTACGACTACATATGCAAGTATATTTTATTAGATGATTCCATGACCACCTTAAAAAAAATTACTCCATTAAAAGTGTGCATTTTAAACATTAATTTTATAAAATATGTATAAATATATGCTTATATCTATGTTCATTTTAACATTCACACATAGCTTGGAGATTGATAAACTACCATGTTAATAATTATATGGGATGCAACCATATCATATCAAAAAAATAACAAGTATATCTATTTGGTTAAATGTATTATATACTCCCATAGATCCAGTAGAATATAAATCTGCAAAGTATATATATGTTTAATATATGGAAAAGAATATTAATATATATGAGATATATATATACATTTCCTTTTGTTTGTAAATTTATTTATATATTATGAAATACATATAAAAAAGGAAACCCTAGCTTGTGGAGTAAAAAAGGATCTAGTGAAAAGGATAAATTTTGTTATACTACTAATAACCCCTCTCCCTTGGAAGAGTTTCTCTTTATGAGCCCACTTATAGAAAGAAATTTTTTTGACTCTAAACATATTGATGCTAAAACTAACAATTTGAATATGAGGAACAAGAACTCTAAAAAACCTAATTGTTATTATGTTGGGGTGACAATTGGAATTTCCAATGTTGAAGGGGATGGAAAAGAGTATGATGGGTTCATTCAAATTTTATTGAATTCAGCAGGGGATAGAAGATTTGGTAGGCTAGCCAAGGCCTCTACTTCTTAAAATATGAAAAATCTTAAAGGAAGATAAATAATTTTGAAAATTTAAGGATTCTAATGATGAAGAGTTTCTCCCCTAGAAAGAGGATGGAATAGGGGAGGAATCTTCTCATGAATATTTTAAGGAGAAAGTTCAAGAGGACTATGTAATGGTCAACGATGAAAAGGAGAAAAACAATAGCAAGAAGGAGGAAGAAAATGTAAAACAAAGTGAGGATGTTTAAGAAGAGGAATAAGAGATTTTGATATGGATAATATTGCTCTCCCTTCTTTAGAGTTTGAGGATGGAAAGGATAAAGAAGAAAAAATGTTATTTCTTCCCTAGGTATGGAGCAAGATACTATGGGCAATGAAAGTGTAGAGTTAAGCAATATTTTATAATAGATGTAGGAGTTGGACAAGAAGATGGATGCTAGTAGCTACCATTAGAAAATAAAGTGAATAGAAACAAACCTAGCCAAAATTATTACTATGTAAAAATGAATTATGAAGAAGGTGGTTATGGGGATCATCTTTATAAAGTCTAAAATTAATAAAATAAAAAATAAATAAGCCAAGGATGAGGATTCCTAGATTACAAAGGGAAAGAATAGCATGGTTTTGTAAAATAGGGAGAATGAAGCATGTGAGGAGTCTTTGGACTCCCTAAATGAAGACTAGAAATTTACTTTATGGCACTTCTTTTGGTTCTCTATTGTTCTTACAACTTGTCTAGCCATTTTTGTTTTCTCTAGTATTGTTGTTTCTCAAGCCTACATTCCCTTTTATTGTCCTTTAGTTATGATGTAAGATTTTTAATGTTATTAAATTATGGTATTAAGGCCCTTTCCCTACTTTTATATATATATATATATATATATATCAATATACATGTTAAAATTATAATTTAATTTTATATTTGGGGTTGTTGATGGGTGTTTTTTCACTTCTCAGCACAACTAGAACAAAATTATTTTATCTCTCTTGAAAGGTAATTTCCTACAAATAAGTTTTAGAAAACCACCCCAAGGTCTCTCAGATGTCAGGTTATGGCTTTGCATGAACAATTTAGGTTTTATGTGTGATTTGTGGGTAATCACAAGGGGCTTTATGGTTCATAAAGCTTCAATTTATAGGTTTGTAGTGAAGCTTTAAAAGTATGAAAATTGAGGTGTTGACTATAAATTTAGAATGGTAGTTTGAAACTCCATTTAATCATCATATTTTATAGTATGGTGATGTTGGAATCTTAAGTTTAACTTAGATTAAAAGAAAATTAAAAAGGTATAACGATTTAGAGAGTTATTCTAAATCTGAAAATTATGAATGACAACAACAATAACAAGTATTACAGTAGACAGACTCCCAAAAGCTGAGTTTTTCTTAACCAAGAAATTTCTATAGTGTGACAAAACTAGTGCCATCTTTTAAGGTTAACTTCATATTTTCAAACTATAATGTAAATACATAAAGCATGCACATACACACTTGAACTTAAGTGCTACAAATGAATGAGCTTAGACTAGCTTTACATAGTAATCTATCCTCGATAGAATACCATAAGCATGAGTTGGAAGTGCATCAAATATTGTAACACACAGTCACCATTAAATCCATTCAAAAACAAACAAGTTGAAATAAAACTAAATAGTAAATAAACTAAGATGAAATAAACTATGGAGGTTGAATCATGCACACATTAAGAGCAACACAAAAAAATCACCACTTCAATGCTTTCTTATATATATTGCTTCAAAATGTCTTTATACAACAACTCATCTCTCTTTTGAAAATGAGAGGATGCCTCTATTTGTAGTTTTCTAAAATCCAAATGAATGGCCAAGATCTTGATTTACAATGAATGGCCCAAATTTACTACAGCTGAGGGTTTTCAAAATGTCCAATACAAATACAATATTTCTCAATATAAAATTGGCAGTTATTTTGTCTTTAGTATATTTTTTCTTGTAGCCAGTTTCATCCTATAGCTATTTTGTCTTTTATCTACTTTTTTGCTGAATTTGGGAACTATAAATACTTCTATTAAATTATTCCTACCCTCCTTTTGTGCAATGGAATATTGAATAAAAAATTTCAGCATCTCCAAAATCTTGCAATTAATTGGGAAGTTTAATTTGTTTATCTTGAAAGCCACCAATTTGAATTCATCCATCAATTCATCATGTTGCCCCACAAAGTAGCTTCTCCATTTTTTTATTTCTTCTTTGGATAACAGGGCAGAAATTGGGGATTCTATTGGAATTTCTTCTCCAAAAGTAGCCCATTGTTGAATGAAGGCCATCAATTCTGCTACTTGTACCTTCAATTCATCTGTTGTACCTTGATCTTTATCCATTTGGTTGAGAATTTGAGTGAAAGATCCCTAGAACTCATCTATCTTTTGTGCTTTTGAAGTAGGGCCTAGATTGATAGTTGTTACTTAATAATCCCTAGCCTGAATAGTCCTTGCATCCTTATCTGTCATTGGAGTTGCTACTTGGACTATACAGGATTCCAATGCATCCATAGAATATTAGATTTGATCTTTTGCTTCTTTTCTCATGTCTTAATTTGACCTCCAGCCAATATGGCTTCTAGGAAAGCCTTTGGGTCTGGAAGCACTAGAGCCTTGGTCTTCAATTGTTGCTCTAGCCATGAGGGGATCTTTATTTGTTGATCATGAGATATAGTGTTGAATTCATTCTCCATATCTCCTTGATCCTTTGGAAGTTCTTCCTCCTCATGCCTAGGAGCATCTTAAATTTTCTCTTCTTCTTCATCCTACCCCTCTTCTTGCATTTTTTCTTTACCTTTATTAGCCTCATGTTCTACTCTTTGGGTAGATTCTACAACCCTCTATTCAACACTATCTTCCTATGCCAGATCCTTATCTACATCATGCTCGATATCAACTTCTCGAGAACGCTCAACTTTCTTCTCATCAATACTCTCCTTTTATTTATCTTGCTCTTCTTCCAGAGGAACTTCTTCATCTTGTTGGCCCTTGTCTCTATGGGATTCTTGAGACTTATCATCTCTTCTAACATTTTCCTCTTTCTCTTCTATGTTAATATGTTGATCCTCATTTCCTTCAAGTTTTCTTGGTTCATCTTCCATGGAATCATCTTCCTCTTCTTCAAGATAGTGATCCACTAGACAGGCCTCTTTGTCAGCATATCCTCATTATGCTCATCTACCTTCTCTTTGTTGGATGCTTCTACATCCTAATTCTTGTTGAATCCACTTAGATCTCCATCCTTGGATGTTTGTTTCCTCTCCTCATTTGAAGCAACATCATCGAGATCAAAAAATTTTAAGCCTGAATCAACATGCTCATAGTAGTCATGATGGTCAGAGTCCATAGGCTCGTTAGCTATATTGACCATCTCCTTGAGTTTATCCTTGATTCTTCTTTCCATCTCTTCACATATTTTCATTATCACCTCAATTTTGGGTGGCTCGGTAGGAGGTGGAGGGATAGGTAGTGAAGCACCAATTTGGGCCATGAAATTTTTAGCCTCAAGAGTCCAAATAGTCTCTAATGATTGGAGTGGAATGTTTTTCAAATAGGAAAGAAAGGTCTCGGACAATGTAAAAGGTGCCACAAGAGTGGGCATAGAAGGTGGTAAGGTGGAAAAGTTAGGAAATGGAGGTAGGAGTGAAGAAGATGATAGAGGAAATGAGGTTGAGGAAGAGGAATCAACCACAACCATGAGAGTAGTCAGAAAAGTGGAGGTGAGGTGGATGGAGATGCTCATAGTGGGTGGGCATGATATGAGAAATGGTGGTGGAGAGGAAGGAGATGGTGCAACGGTAGCATACAAGAGTGGGGAGGTAGTAGGTAGAGGCAATTGTTGTCTCCCTTCCTCCTATGGAGGAAAGGATTCTTCTGGTATGATGGGAATATTAGGAACAAAGGTTCATGTCTTCTTAGCTCTGTTTGGTGGCCTCTACCCTTCTACCAGCTTTCTAGAGTAAACCTTTTGCTTAGGTTGTCACTTCAGTGCATCCTTTCTTTTCTTTGAATGGGTGAGCAATGGAGACTTTTTAGCTTCTCTTGAAGAACTTGTGTCAATGTAACTTTATATTTCACTCTCAATATCATCCTCTAGTTCCTTGTATGTCAATTCAACACC
>VDFB02381375.1:0-12662 GCA_007258455.2 Sequoia sempervirens | reverse complement strand
TTAAACTTGACATCTCCAAAGCCTATGATCGAGTTGATTGGGCTTTCTTGTTTAAAATTATGGACAAGTTTGGTTTTAATAACAGAGTCATTCAGCTGGTGAACCAGCTTGTGTCGACAGTTACTTCTGTTGTCATTGTGAATGGATCACCTTCAAGGTTTTTTCAGACCTCCAGAGGCCTCAGACAGGGAGACCCTATTTCTCCTATTCTGTTTACTATCTTGGCTGAGAGTTTAGGTAGAAATATTAAAAATCTTATTGATCAAAGATCCCTTGTTGGCTTAAGACCTTCTTCTTCCCTTCTTACCTGTTCCCACCAACAATTTGTTGATGACACCATTCTTATGGGAAGATCTACTATGACTGAAGCTAAGACTTTAAAAAAAATTATGAATCTTTATGAATCTGCTTCTGGGCAAGTTGTCAATAGGGCTAAGAGTTCAATTTTTTTCATCAATACTCTAGAGTATAGACAAGTCAAACTTGCCCGAATTCTTGGATGCCGTGTTGAGTCTCTTCTGTCAACTTATCTTGGCTTACCTCTTTGTTCTAAACCTTCGGACTCGTTCTAGATTTCTTTGGTTGAAAAATTCAATAAGAAGTTATCGGGCTGGAAAGGAGCTATTCTAAGTCAAGCTGGAAAAGTCCAGCTCCTTAAGGCTTCTTTGCAAAATCTTCCTACTTATGCTCTCAGTATATTTAAAATTCCTGCTAAATATGCTGAGGCCATTGAAAAAATTCAGAAAAGGTTTCTATGGTTTGGAGTTGAGGATAAGAGGAGAATGCCACTTGTTGGATGGGATCTGGTCTGTAGACTCAAATCAAGGGGGGCTTGGATTTAAGGAAAATTAAAGTTTTGAATATGTCCCTTCTTGCTAAACAGCTTTAGAGAACTCTTACTTTAAATGGAGAATGGCGTGATACCTTAAAAGCTAAATATTTCAATAGCTATGAGTCTTTAAATGAAATTATAAACTCTTCCTCTTTACCTTGTGGGTCTGTGTGTTGGAATGATATGGGTAAAGGAAGAAAGCTTTTGGAAATGAGAATTGGATGGCTGATTGGAAATGAAAATTTTGTCAGATTTTGGGAAGGCAAATGGCTTTTTAAAGATCCTTTAATTAGAATAGAGAAATTTAGTAAATGGATGAATGACTGTAAAAAAGAATTTGGAGTCTTGGTTAAAGATTATTGGAGGAATGGAGATTGGGTTGATTTGAAGACCATCAGTCAGGATCTTGGCCTTGTTCAGGCGGCTTTTAGAGCCCTTAGACCAGCTCAACACCAGGTGGAGGATCATGCTGTCTGGTTAGACAACCCGTCTGGTATTTTTTCAATTGCTTCTGCCACTTCTTTGTTGGATAGTCCGAAGGAGCATCCTCCCTTCTGGGCTAAGGCTTGGATTAATCATCTGACCCCGAAAATCAACATTTTCTACTGGATAATGCTACAGAATAAGATCCTCACTTTGGATAATTTTGAAAAAAGAGGAATTCAATTACCAAATAGATGTTATATGTGCAGGAATGAAGTCGAGACTGTTAATCATCTTTTTCTTCATTGTCCTTTTGTGTCGAATATTTGGGATAAATTACTGGGGCTTCTTGAGTTGGTGTGGGTTTTCCCTGCTTCTGTCGAAGATTTCTTCATTCAATGGAAAGCTCCTTCAAAAAATCCTTTTGTGAGAAAGCTATGGTCTTTTATTTTTCCTTTTGTGTCTTGGAATATCTGGAAGGAAAGGAACAATAGAGTGTTTAGGGATAAAGAGATGTCAGAAGGGGATTTGTATGCTAAAATTGTAAGGGCTATAAAGGAAATATTATCTTTAATTCCTGGAAAAATGTTTGAGAAAGCTTTTTGGTCTCCCTTTGATGTTGCTATGGCCGAAAAGTGGAATTCAAAATTAGTTGGGTCAAAAATCCTTAAACCTGGAGTGTGTGGGAGAGATAATGCTATTTGGTCTATGCCGCCCTTGGGCTGGATGAAAGCCAACTTTGATGGTGCGGCTAAAGATAACCCTGGGAAAGCTGGTAGTGGGTGTGTTTTAAGGGACAACATTGGGGCTTTTATTGCGACTTTTGTTGTGGACATTGGAATTCAAACTAATCATGTTGCGGAAGCTGTTGGGGCTTTTCATGCGGTTAGCCTAGCCCTCAAGATCAAAATGAAATATCTTTGGTTGGAGGGTGATTCATTGAATATAATAAATTGTATTCTTGAGCTTACCCCCCCTCGTGGACCATCAAAAAATGGATCGAAGACATGCAAACTTTATTAAGTAGATTTGATAAAGTGAAAGTGTCACATGCCTATAGAGAAGCCAACATGGTGGCAGATTTCTTTGCCAATGAAGGGGTCAAGAAGGGTGGGGAAAACACGTGGAGGAAGAATGACAACCTCCATCCTGAAGTGAAAGTGCTAATTTATTATGATTCGGTGCATGGGAGAGAAGGCAATCTTAGTCATGATGAAACGGATAAAGATCAAGTACATCGATCTCATTAGATTTGATGGGACCGACATGACTTTCTTTTTTAAGAAGATTATGCGGCATGCTTTCTGGGTGGTTGACAAAAATTACCTAAACGGGACCCAGAGCAACTGTTCAGTGTGGTTTTATAGTGAGCTGACTATGGGTGGAGAAAGAAAACATGTGGAGCTGAGCAATTTCCAGGAGCACAGAAAGAATGCTAAAGCATGGGAAAGAATCAAAAAGGGAGGTTTAGTCCCTTATCTGGAAAAGCTCCATGGTACGGATGAGGGGATGTTGGACTATTTTGTTAAAAACTGGAAAAATGGAGAGATCGTGTTGTTTGGCAGGAATGTTAAGCTGAGTGAGGACTTAATTGGTGAAATAACAGGTCTCTCGACTAAGGGTGTTAAATTCTACCGAGACCGACGATTCTCTGATGAAGCGGTTATTAAATTTCCCAAAAAAGATAAGGAGAAAGTGAAGATGGTTAAGGTTGCTAATAGCTACTTTGATGTGGATTCCATAAAATCTATTTGGAGGAAAGTTTTAAGAGTTATCATGGAATATATTATGGTTGACAGGCGCTTTACCAGAGTCTATGGTTACCACTTTGCCATTTTGAATCATTTTCGTCATAAGGTTCGTATATCTCTTCCTTTTTACTTATTTTCTTCTTTGAAGAATTATCTCGATGATGTGGAAAGAAACCCTATGAGGAATGCTATTATCCACCTTGGTCTTATTAGGCTCATTTTTGAGTATTTTCAAAATTTACCTGCTCTACCTAAAACTGTTGAAATTGAAGAGTTGGATGATGAGGAGACAGAAAGTAGTAGGGAAATTGAACCCCGGGCCCCCCTGCTTGTGTTCTTGTTGGCCCTGATACCATTGCACCCCAGTCCTTGTCATGTCGAAAAACTCTTAAGGATCCTACCCCACTGTCTTGTCCTAAACGACAACCGCTGCATGAGTGCCCTAGTCCGGGTTTTGCATCACCGCTCTGTCTTAACCCCCAGCCGTCTCCTGGTTGCCCTACTCCAGTTTTGTCCCCTAGTTTTAAAGGTAACCCTATTATGAAACTTGTTTCGTACTCTAGAAATTCTATGGAAATCCTCTCTAAGAAGCCCTTGGTCAGTAAGGAATAGGCCCCTAGTGCCCCTGCTTCTGAAAAATTTGGGAATGATCATTTTGAGTCCCCTATTCCAGATGAAATTAATTCTGCCCTGAATAAGCTTAAGCCTGAGGATTTGGTTAGTATAGCAGAAAAAAGTACGGATGGCCTTTTTACCATTCTCAAATGGACCCAGAAAGAAGTTTGTGACCTGAAAGGCCGTGTTACTGATCTCAGCAACAAGGTTATGGATTTGGAGCAGAAGATCAGCTGGAAGAGCAGAGATAATGATGAACAAGAAACTCCTTTACCAAGGAAAAGACAACAATTACAGGAGGATAGATTGGCTAGTATCGAATGTAACATGTCCAAGATTGGACAAAACATTAGGGCCACTGTTGCAAACAACTACAAAATTGCTAGGCATAACACAATCATCATAAATGCTATGGTGGAAAAGCTTGAAAAAAACCAAAAGGGCTCGCTGGTGGTGAATTTGGATATAGACAGGGGAGGCAGCAGATCGGCTGGTGAAGGGATTTCGACTCACACCAAGGCAAACATAAAGAGGAAAACCTTGACTTCTTCACATACGGTTCAAATTCTCAAGCAGGGGTTACAGGACATGCAGAATGTTGAAAAGGAAGTTGAGGAATTACTGAACACCTTGGAGTAACGTGATGTTTTGATTATGGTTTTTTTCGCGGTCCTTTTTGGGCCCTATTGTCTTCGTGTTGTCATTTCCTTTTTGGGGACAACTGCCCTGTTGTTTGTAATTTTTCCTTATCTTTGTAGTTTAAACTTCAGGTTTCGTGTCCCCCTCAGAAACCTATTTTTCTTTTTCAAAAACATATAAATAATTTTATATATATCATAATTTAAATATAAATATAATAAATCATATTATAGCATATAATGTAATATAGATTTATAATATAATTATATTTATTATTATATATAATAGTATAAAGGTTATATCATTATTATTATGAAAACTATATGTACTACATAAAATGGAATAAAAATATAAAATAAAATTAATAATACTACTAATAATAATAAAAGTAATAATAATAATATTTTTAAAATGATCTATCAATTGATCTTATGTATTACATAAATATGTACCCAAAAAAAAACCATTTTTTTCCTACTTGACCTTCCACACAGCCCTTGGCGTACCTATTGCACACCAAGGTGCCCTTGCTAGTCTATATAATATGTATGAAGAAATATCATTTTCAAGACTTTTTTGTTTTTGTTTTTGTACTTTTACAAGTTTTTACTTTTTTGAAAAAAAATATAGCTCAAAAATTGATATTTTACATATATTATATATAAAATACGATAATTTATGAACTTTGGCACGTTCATAGTGACAATTTGCACCCAACATGGATGCATGGGATCGATGTGCGATATGCCTCTCTGCCTTCCTCGTTTCTCTCCCCAACGTGCGAACTTGGACCAGCATATATGCATAGCATGATGTCTCCCGAAGGTTCCTCAATTTTCTCGCTGTTAGACTCCGGAAACTCTGTCAGCGTTAAATGAAAGCCCTGCCATCTTGCTGGAAGAGTATTAAAGAAAGCCCCGCCAGTATGACGTTTAATTAAAAAAAATTAAAACGTTTTAAACATAAAAGTTTAACATTTATTTTTTATTATATTTATTTTATTTTTCCATGTAAAACTTTCAATATTTAATAATAATTTTTAAATTATTAAAAAACTTAAAATATTACTAAAAAATTTAAATTTTATTTTCAATGTGTACATATAAATATTTAGTTTAGGTAAAATATTTAAATTTTCAAAATTGTTTCTATTAAATTTTGATAAAAATATATTTTTATTTATAATTTTTAAATTTGATTTGATGTTTAAATTTTTAGAACAAAATTTTAAATATTTAATGAAAATTGAGTATAAATTCTAATGTTTGTTTAAATTTTTGAGAATAAAATTCTAAATCTTTAATTATGAAAAATGAATATAAATTCTAATGTTTGTTTAATTTTTTTTTAATAAAATTCTAAATCATTAAAAGGTAAGTTTTTAATTATAAAAATTTAACATTAGAATATTTAACATTTTAAATGTAAAATTTAAATATTATATTATAATATTTTATAATTTATTTATTTAGTATTTTGATAATAGAAACAATTTGGATTGATTTAATATTTTTTAAATTCATTATTGAATTTAAATCTTATAAATATAATTATATATTTTTAATCAATATTATAATTTAAAAATAATAATCAATATTCAACATCTTAGATTTTAGTATAACTTAAATATTAAAATTTAATGTATAAGTTTATAAAATATAATTAAACACAGTAAATTTTTTGTAATTTAATTTAATTTAATTTAATTATTGTGTTTTAATAAATTATTTTGACTTAACAAAAAAATTATAAAAAATAATTGTGAAATTAAAATATTAGTTTTATAATATAAAGGATTAATTAAAAATGGTTAAAATAGTTTTATTTGACTTAAAGTAAAAAAAAATTACTATGTTTTATATTATTTGTTATCAGTTTTGTTTAGAATAAAGATCTTTGCATAAACGCTTCGATCACACTCAGATTCATCATCGATCGCCGCAGTGTGATCCCAAACGCTGATGCAAAATCTGGACACAATCAAACTGGCTACAAAGATAAATGATATGGATTGTGGAAACCATTATCATTAATTTAAATCTAATTTATATAATTTTTTAAAATTATTTTAGAGTTCAAATTAAGTATAATTTGTTTATAATTTAACACATTTTATTATATAAATATTATTAAATATAAATTAAAAGAATTATAATTATAATTAAATATTTGAATATTAAACTATTAAATAAATTGGTTTAATTCTTATAAATTAAGTGTATCTTTTATAAACAAGAGCTTTAAAACATTATAAAATAGTTATGTTTTAAAAAGTTAGAAATGAAATCATTGATGACAAAAAGTTATAAAATATTTATGTTTTAAAAATTTAGAAATGAAATTATTGTGTAACAAGAACAAATGATTAAGCTAAGGATTGTATTTGTTGTCATAACTTTAGTTCTAGAGAATTCTTAATTACCAATTCTTATTTGTGCATATGAATCCAATTGAATGCTTTTCCATATCATTATGGAAAATTTTATTATTGCAACCCTAAATCTAACACTAATTAATCCCTAACCCTAACCTAATTGAACTTGTATTATAACCCTAACTCTAACACTAATTGAATTGTAATCATAACCCTAGGTATCATTGAAACCTAACCCTAATTGTATCAAAACTTAGGGTTAGGGTTCAATTAGTATTCAGTTTGGGTTAGGGATCAATTAGGGTTACAATTCAATAAGGGATCAAT
The DNA here is from genome assembly GCA_007258455.2 of Sequoia sempervirens. Classification (NCBI taxonomy): domain Eukaryota; kingdom Viridiplantae; phylum Streptophyta; class Pinopsida; order Cupressales; family Cupressaceae; genus Sequoia; species Sequoia sempervirens. Next base: position 5,701 of record VDFB02381375.1, on the reverse strand, counting down.
AAGGGCTGCAAATCTAAGTTGTCAATACGCTACTATAATAAGTACCATTATTTATTTTCAAAAAGCAATTTAATATTTCATTTTGAATGGAAAATAATATATTAAAAATTAATATAATATTAAAGTGGAGAATATAGTAGCAATTCTAATAATCAATAAAAATGTTAAATTTAAATGTTAATCAGGTTTTAAAAATATAATTAAATAATAATGTATTTATTGATTTGTCAATCTAAATTAAATAAAACAATTATGTTTAAAAAATTATTAGATAAAGATATTAAGTGAAAGTAAAAAATAATTACGATAGAGTTCACATATATATTTAAAAATATATAAAATTAATAAAATAATTTTTCAAATAAATAGAATAAAATAACTTTAAACATGTAAAAATAAAATAATTCTTATATAAATAAAAATAAAAATGTAAATTAAATAATTATTTAATAAATAAAAATGTTATTTTAGATAAAAATAAAGTCAAGAATACATATAAAATAAAATTAGAATAAATCTTAAGTAAAGAAAATAACTAAAGACTATATTTTAAGAAATCTTTTAGATATCTATACTAAGTTATTTGTCACTTTTGTGAATTTAGATTTATTATTTATTATTTATTAGTTTTACTTTAGAATTGATTATTTCATTAGATGAGTATAAAAATATTTAATCAAATTAAAAATAAAAAAGAGTAAGTAGATATCAAATTTAAAAACTAACTAATAATTCTTCAAATGTCAATTTTAAATTTTAAAAATTAAATATGATTATATTAGAAAAATTGTTAAAATCTTAGAAAGAGATATAACTGTTGTTTATTATTTGACAAACAAATAATTAATCAAACAAAATAAATAATAAATAATAATTTTATGAAATGTAAAAAAGGTAGCAATTAAAATTATTAAAAAAATTACTTTTTTAAAAGTAGTTATATATATACACACACTTTTGCAAGTAAAAGATGAGAAATTTTAAACAAGAGTCATGTTGTGTCAAGTTTCTTAAATAAGTTAAATTAATTTAAATTACATTTAGAATTGAAGCATGGTTCATGAAATGAAATACCAAAGATATGCAATTATATATTATAAAGTTAAACCCAGTTCATTTAAGAAAAAAAGGAAAGTGTAAGGTAACATAAAACATTAGAGAGTTAGATAAAAAAGAAATAATATTAAGAAGAATGTATCTTTATCCATTAGCAATTAGAGTTGACTTTTTAGAAGAGATGTCAATATAGGGGTCATTAAGTTATTTCCAAAGGAGAATATTTTGCTTTATTTAAAAAAATGGAATCCATTTTAGTTTTATCTTTCCAATTTAATATTATTAAATAAACTAAAATGATAAAAAATAATGGTAGCTATGTTAATCAGATTTTAAAAAATATAATTAAATAATGATGTATTTATTGATTTGTCAATCTAAAATAAATAAAATAATTATGTTTAAAAAATGATTAGATAAGAATATTAAGTGAGGTAAAAACAAATTATGATAGAGTTTACAAAACTAATTAATTTGATTTTTCTAAAAGGTGGGAATTGGAACTTCAATATTTAAAAACCCTATTATTATGCTTTTTCTATTAAAAAAAACTATTATTATGTGTTTCCTATAAACTTCACAATAGTATATTTTTAAAAACAAATATGTGATAAAGTAGATTTAAAAGGAACCACATTATTGAATGCATTTTTTTGTGATATTTGAAATTCTAATATTGACTATATAAAACCCACTCTCCCCTTTAAAATTTGAGTTCAAGAAGATAATTAAATTTTAAATTTTATATTTTACATTGAAAATAAAATTTTAAAATTTTATTAATATTTTAAATCTTTTAATAATTTTAAAATTATTATTAAATATTGAAAGCTTTTCATGAAAAAATAAAATAAATATAATAAAAAATAAATGTTAAATTTTTATATTTAAAACGTTTTAATTTTTTTTAATTAAACGTCATATTGACGAGGCTTTCATTTATACTCTTCCAGCAAGAGGGCAGGGCTTTCATTTAACACTGACATAGTTTGCACGGAGTCCAGAGTCTGACAGCGAGAAAAATTGAGGAACCTTCTGGAGACATCATGCTATGCATATATACGGTCTCAAGTTCTGCACGCTTGGCGAGAAACGAGGAGTGGTGAGAGAGGCATATCGCACATCGATCCCATGCATACATGTTGGGTAAATACCCCATAGATACTGCCAACAAGTGAGGCTTCCGGCATGACATCTTCCTAATAATGATGTGAGAGGGTTGGAAGGTGGAAGCAACATTAAGAGCCATAAATTTTCCATGAGTTTCACACTCAAGATAATTTTTCAAAAGCATGAATGAGTAACTATTCAAATAGGAAGTATCAAGCTATATCTTGTAAGAATAACATTTCTTAAAGTTGAACCCCTACCGAATCTTGGCTACTAGGGAGACTTGGGGATGCAATGATGTAATGATATAACACATATTTCAAGTCAAACAAAATTAGGTTTAGAAATGTTTGAGTTTTAAGTAATATCTAAGGGTTAAAAATAGGTTCCTTCATCCAACCTACAAATGTTACTAATTTCTTGATGAGAAGTGTTATGATTCAATTTTCTAATTGGAATAAGGCATAAATTCATGAATACAAACATATTCTCTATTTTATAGAAGCCTATATGAGGTAACAAAGATAATGGCATATTTGCAATAACTTATATTGTGTACTTGAAATTTTGAGTACTTACTCTCTCCACTATATATGACCTAGCTCATAGAAAATCAAAATAAGTAGAGACAATCCCATTGAATTTGATTCAAAACGCTAATCCTTGTTAGTTCCCGCCGGGAACTATTATAGAGCCTTGAAACATTAAACTATGATTAAAGAACTCTACATTGGATAATCATAAAATTATGACCATGTACAATTCAATATGACCTTAAAAATGATTTAGAAAGTTGGAGAATTTTTATATCTTTCAAATGCTATTAATTTCATGAATTTTCATTATGTTTTGTAAAATTTATATAAAAAATGGTGCAAAAAGAAGTGAAATTTCTACATTTTTTGTTAAAATAGTAAATTGTACAGACTTGTATGACCTAGTACAGACGGGTCAGTCATTGGAGGAGTTAGCCCTCTATTCTATGGTACATATCCTTTTGATTTGGTCTCATTTGGATTTAATTTTAGAAAGTTATGCCAAAAATGCTCTTGATAGTCATGTTAAGAAATTAGGGTTTCCTGCTTGAATAAATAGTTCATTTCTCATGATCCATATGGTGAAAAATTTTGGAAACTTTTAAGAAGTTTTTTTTTCATGTATTCTTTTATATTTCCAAGCCCGATGTTAAGATTTTATGGGCTGTAAGGTGAAATAGTTGACCATGTGTCTCATTTTGCAAGAAAATAGATCTAATACCCTATTTCCATGAGGGTTTAATGAAATCTATACATTATTGAATGATGAATGGGTGGTAGATCATTGATACATGTTGTAAGACATTCGCACAAGTGAGGAATTCATATGAAAAGTTGTTCTTTACTTTTTTTTTTATGTCATGTCCTAAACTACACTAAGAAGCAACAAGTCCATATTTGCAAGAATGATTGTGGTGACAAATTGTTTGGGCTATGAGTGTTTGAAAACCCATAGAATGTGTTGAAACAGGTCTGAACAAGGAAATTTTCCCATGTTTCATGTTGTTTGCCTCTTTTTGTGTTTCAATAGGCTTTAAGAGCAGGTTCCCAAGAATGTGCAAGAATGCACATTTGCATCATTTGTATTGAAACCTAGTTTGGAGTGTGTCATGTTTGTTTTGTGTGAGTCCTCCCTCTGCATCATTTTTGGTATCAAATCCCAAAGATCTCATAAAGGGAATTTTTTGAAAGTATTTGTAATGTATTTAAAAAGTTGAAATGAAGAACCTAGATGCCAAAAGACTAGGTAGGGAGGAAAAGGAAAGAAAACCTAGGTGAGGCATCATGAGAAGAATCCAAGAAAAAAGAAGAGATAGAATGATGCAGCAACAAACTTAGAACAAGAAGATGAAATTCAACAAGATGAGATCAGATGAAGAGTTTGATAGAGGAATGGAAGATTTTGAAAAGCACAGTAAGCTTGTAGCACAATAGTGTCTTGAGGAAGTATACCAAGAAAATGTTTGGAATTGGCCAATGAGAAAGAAGTTGAAGTGGCCCATAAGGATGCATTCCTTGAAAATTGAAGATGCACTAAAGTTTCATGAAGCCCTGTAGAATGCTACAGAAGAAGGAAATTAAGCATAAAAAATGAGTTTGCAAGCAATGAAGCTAGGGAAGAAATACAAACCATGCAACAAGCCATTGAACAGGTAAATGTAAGTACAAATACTGGTTTTGATCATGAATATAAAAAAGAGAATGTAGATATGCAGGTTGATAGAGAGAAGATTGTTATGGAGAATAAGGAGATAGCATGGTTCTCAAGAGAAGAACCAAGAGTTTGGAATGTTGATGTTTAGGGGAACAAAAGAATGGATTAGTAATTCACAAATAAAAGAAAATGGCTAAGTGAGGTTGAGGTGAAGCCAAATATTTTGGAGAATAATGAAGAGAAAAGAATGTATGACAAACAACATGAGGTGGATGAAGAAGTGAAGTATGAAAATAAAGAATATGATTTCTTTAATATGTTTCTTTCCTATGTAGGTAAAGAAGAAAAAGTGTATGAAAGAGAAAATAAATCTCCAATCATAGTAAAAGCTAAATATAGAATGAGGAGACAAGCAAAAAACTGTGGATATATAACGAGAAATTGGCCTTAGCTCAAGAATCATGTTGTTGGACCGAAAGGCACAAGTGAACTAGTTGAAAAAAATGCAGTTGAGATCCAAAAAAAATAAAACAATGCATGCATGCAAAGAAACTGGAAGATGAGAAATAAGATTCATATTTAAGATGAAACTCAAATTTTCTCTCCCCTAGGGAGTACGATGCAGGACATCTTTGATGCAATTTTTGTGTCATGTTGAAAAACTTTGAATTTTGGTTTGTTTTGGGTTAATAAGATCAATTTGGACCATTTAAGGTCATTTGGGGTCATAATGGATTAGTTTTGGGTGATTAGGAGCAAAGTTATCAAAAAATGAAAAAGTTGTCAAAAGTTGCAAAAACTTGTCAATGTTGTCAATGCAATTTTGCAAAATTGGTTAATGGGCCTTAGGTGTCAGTTTGGGTGGTTGTGGGAGGTTGTAAGCTGATAGATATGACATGTAAACTTGAGCAAAAAGGTTGCAGAACATTTTTGAATGAAAATATTTCAATTTTGCACGTTTTCCTTTGCATTTTTTGTGTGTAATAGACTATATTCTCCATTGCATGGCCATGTACAGTTTTGATCCAAGTGGATACTTGTCATCATAAATTGAAGTGTTCCACATGCTCCATATTTTAGTGTCATCTTGAAAAGCTCAAAAATGGAACCCAACATAACTTGAACAAGAGAAAAAGGAGCTGGTACGCTCAAGCTATGCCTGGTCAAGGTTGGGTTCAAATAGGAACCAGGGGCTACTTAGAAAGGAAAAAAAAATTCATCTCAAAAGTGGTAAAAAGTGGTGTGATGTCAAAGAGCTCATCGCCATCATTCTAAAAACATTCATTTCACATCAAATGCAGTTTGTATGTGTGAAATACAACTGGTCACAGTTTGCGAGAAAAAT
>VDFB02381374.1:0-24520 GCA_007258455.2 Sequoia sempervirens | reverse complement strand
AGGCTTTTCTTATAAACAACGAAAGATCACTTAAAGGATCATGACTTTTCAATTATATATTATTATTTTAATAGATGATTAGTCCCATCAATGAAAGATAACATTTAAATCGTTAGTTTTTCTACTTATTAGTTGTAATGTTATATTTGGTAATAATTGTATTATTATTATTATTTTATATATTTGTAATATTGACTTATTGAAAATATTTAATATTTGTATTTATAATAATTGTCCAATAATATTATTTTATTTATTTTCTTTATTTGTATCTTAAGGAGTTACAATTCGGGAACATGACAAAGCTTATGTAGTGATCTTTTTGGAACCCTCTTAAATTAGGGAGTGCCAATTTACTTATCCTCTGCTATAGATCTCTATTGAATTGCTACATAGGTTGTCTTCTTTCTCCCCTTGGTCCACTCCTTGGCCTAGCATTACCGTATTGTTCAAATGGGATCTAGTTTTTGAAATATGGATCAAGTCTCATAAACTCATCTAGATAGGTGTTGAAGTCATTTGCAGCTTGGTTTGGCTCCTCCACTCCTTGTGGTGACTCTGCTCTAGGAAAAAGGGTAGGCTAGAAAGGTTTGGGCGTTGATCCAATTAGGGTTTTGCTATTAGTAGTGTGATTTCCAACCCCATTTTGACTTGAATTACTCCCTTCTCTTGTATTGTTTTGTGCAGATCTAGTGTGTTCAACTATGTTAGTTAGATTTTGCATCATTTGTATGGGCATTTGTGTCATTTACTCTTGTCTCCTAAGGTAAGCCTTCAAGTCATCCTCCTAATCAGCCATTTTCTTCTTACCTCTACCTCCAATTTTGTTGCTATCCTCTTGTGTGGCTGCCTCTAATATTTTTTTCTCTCTTTAAAGCCCTTTGGTCTCTCTAACTCAGTTGCATACACAAAATTAACCCAACAAATTGGCAGTACTACTTGCTTTGACACCAAGCTAAGCGACCATTGCACCAAAAGCCTAGACTAATGGTGAATGATGCCCATCGATGTTAAGGGTGAGGTTTTCGTCCCACTAGAGTGCCAATGCAAGCCAACCCCCTTATTGACATGTGGCAACTGGCCCCACCATCTAGATCAAGTACACGTTTTCCAACATGATGGTGGAATGTCCGCCAGGGTTCAGCTAGGGGCATCGCAAGTAGCTAAGTGACCACTATGCCAAAAGCCCAAACTGATGGTGAATGGTGCCCATCAGCATTAAGGGTGAATTTTTTCGTCCCACTAGAGTGCTAATGTAGGTCAGCGCCCTCGTGGACATTTGGCAATTGGCCCCATGATTTGGATCATGTACATGCCCGCAAGCACAATGGAGGAAAAGTTTGTCGAGGTTCAGCTAGGAGCATCATAGGCCCACCACACTCTGCAAGACTCAACCTCGAGACCTCGGCTCTGATATAAAAGTAATGGGCCTTAGGCTATGGTGTGCTTTACTTCCTTAATTATGGTCTTCTTTACAAGTTTATTATCTGATTTTCAAACAAATCAACAACATACAACTCTAATTCAATAGTAAAGATTTGGAAGTCATGGATACTACATTGCTACAACTTAAATTGGAAATAGAAGTCTCTTATATATCAATCAAATCTAAGATTACAATAAGTAATTCCCTTCAATTGATGTAACTATTTGAACTTTGCACAATGCTTGTTAGAAATGGAGTCTACAACTTACATGATTGTATACCCTATGTGCTACTTGAGTGTTGAAATGATAACTAAGACCTAGTCAGCCACCTTTTAACTCAAATTTGGGCATGGAATCTTCGCTTTCCCTTGGTCAGTGCCTGGTGCGACAGGAAATAACTTCATTGGGTGATAAATTGCTCTAGTTGATGCATGTTTGATGTATGTTGCGCTTGGCAGCTGGCCATAGAATCATTGTTCAACTTAGATTTGATACAATAGGGTCTATTAATGCCTGGCGCTTGATTGGTTCATGGGAATTCATTAGGGATTTGTTTGTTGATATGACCAGATTCACCCTTGCACCTATAGGTTTGCTTGAGGCTTGAAGCTGTTCAAGATTGTCAGTAGTGTGTCCTAATTGCTTGCGCCTTACTGTTGATTATTATCTGTTGAACCCTAGTGTGTGGCTGGTACGGGAGAATAGCTTACATACACTTACTATTTACTACGCTTTCTCCTAGATCTTCCTATGTTTGCTGCTCATTAGCCCTCACTGTGGATGATGAATTTAACTTGGCACACTGACTAATCTAGTACGCAATTAGCCTTTGGCTTTAATGGCTGTCCACAAGCTCACTAACTCAGAGATTTCTGCTCGTTGATACTCCAATTTCCTGACTACACCAAGGGTTTTCATCCTAAAGGTGACAGTAGTACCAAAGTTGTAGTTAATGAAAATATTCTTGCATACTTCCAGTTGGCGCCCTAAATCTGCATTTATACTTGATGGAGGAATAGGTCACAAGGCCTGATTTGGGCGCTAAATTTTGAAATTTGAAATTGTTAACTTTATTTTATTTAATTTTATATATATTATTATTTAATTTTTAAATATTTATTAATTATTCAAATCTTATATTTATTGTGGTGTTTAAAAACACCTTATTAAATTGGGCATTGGAGGCTGACCTAGCTAGGAAGGGACATGACAATATCAAGAGCAACCAAATTCCTTGATGGCACATTTGTTGCGATACACGCACATGGGATCAACACTTCTCAACATTGAAAATAGAATCCTATTTTAAGAAGCAAAATGTCATGCTATCAATTAATTTTTGAGGAACTCAACTTTATTGATCAAAAGAGGGTATTCAATCTTAGTTATTTCCCTTACTCATTGTCAACTTCAAAGTCATAATAGAAAATGGTATGGAAATTAGATGTGGGATCAACACTTCTCAATGTTCAAAACAGAAGGCTATTTGAAGAAGCAAAAAGTGGTGGTATTAATTGATTTTGGAAACATGTGATGGTAAACCAAACTCATCGCTGATTTGATTTTGATTTGTGGTCTGATTTTGTTTGCAGCGAGGATCTGCTTTCTTTGTTTTTGTGTTTTCGGGTTTGATGCTAGCGACAATTAATGATGGATTTTTACCAGCCAGAAAGGCATACAAAGAACCCGCTATGGGCAAACTTAAACTTTAATTTGTATAAACTGGGCGAAGCATACATGTAAATTCGATAAATCGTATGCTCAGTCATAATAATAGGAAGTACAAACTATATAACTTTCATACATTTCGGAAAAGACTCCATTTACAACCCTAGGTTAACTTGCAGCCAAAACAACACTGTGAACAGTGTTTGCTACAGTACCCGCGCCCAAATAAAAGCATAGACAAACTTACTAGCAACCTTTCCCCACTGAAAATTCGTTGAAATAGCTTCTATTGAAGTAGGCGCCCACTTTGGAAGAGAAAGCAGCAACAAAAGGGAGGCGTTTTCTTTGCTTGATGAAGATGAAACCCTCTCACAAAGGCGGCTGGCTGTAAGTGAATATTTCAGCTTCAAAGTCTTCACAAATTTGCTATAACACTTCCAAGATGGCTAAAGGAGCTTCAACCACGATTATCCAACCAAAAGATGACTTCAAACCCTCTAGAACAGCAAAACAGAGCTCCCACGAATCATACAAATTCTGACCTGCCTCTTTAAAGTGGTATTTCACACCATCAAGAGCACAATTCTTGAAGAAACGAAGCCCAACCAGACTTCCCCACTGCTGAAAGCTAGAAACCCTAGTTTCTATCCTCCACAAACTCCACACTTCAAACCTCAATCAGCAAAATAAGTCATAACATGAGAAGTTCGAACTTCTCAAGCTCCTTTTATAATTTTAGCTTGAAAACACTATTCATTAAAAAGTTACTATTCACTTGTTACTTTTTTTCCACTTTAGTGATGAATAGTAACAGCAAAATAGAATTCAACCCCAAGAACTAATAGGCACATGGCCCCCAAAGTCTGGAAAGGTGAAATGATGAAGAAGACCAATATTTCGAGCTCCCGTAACACGCCAAACGCGCAATTCCACCAAGGGCGTCGCCAAACTCATACCAAATAAAGCAAAATTTCACCAAAGTTCTTGACAAGTGAATTCCTCTCTTTAACTAACCCTTAGCCTACTAGGCCTATATGTATTAGGTTAAACCACTCCAGCCCTGTGTTGCTTAGAAGGGGGACATTGCCAGCCTCTGCCTCCTCTCCCCGGAAATTGCTTTGTCCTGGCAATCTTGGCAACTCTGGGATGAAGCATGTCCCTCCCATGTTAAGGCCCTCAACCGGGTAAAGTTCCTTCCATTTAATCAAATACCCCCCAATGACCTCGGGCCTCCTAGTCCGTTTCTTCAATGGACCCAAGATAGCCTTCGGGCACCCGTAATCAATTTCCCACGGCCCAGTGGTTTCCGCCGGTTTAAACCAGCCACCGAGCGTCCCAACGCTTCTTGAGGTGGGATGTTGTTGAAATACATTGTGCACCTTTACTTTCCTCACCAGTTCCAAATCCTTATAGGCTAATTTCCGCCAACTCCGCCTGGATGATCCCTTGGGCAGTCCGTCATAGTACCTAGGCTTCGCCCAAATAATTCTCTTGCAGGAGTAGACCGCGAGTGGGCACATCAAATACACCATGTCCCCACTTCTCAAAGTTCGCCTTAATTCTCCTCCGTCCGCTATTGTTTTGCTGATTTTGGTGCTCTCTCTCAATGTTCTCGCCTTAAGAGCTTTGGCGCATTATCCTGCTCTGGTGTGAAGATTCGTCTGACTGCACCCTCATTGCCACTAAACAAATAGGTCTAGAAGTTCTGTGCCTCGTGATCTGTGCATAATGCCAAGGAATGTATACGTGAATCAAGATGTAGGGTGGTGCTAAGTAGCAATACTCACAAAGATGAATCCACTTCACCCACCCCTTTTGCTGTCCTGCTATATAGTTTCGAAGGTATCCTTCCACCCATTTATTCACAATTTCCGTCTGACCGTCGGTCTGCGGATGGTAGCTAGTACTCGGAGTAAGCTCGGTCCCACTGAGTCTGAATAGTTCCTGCCAAAAATGACTCAAAAACCGACTGTCTCGGTCACTGACAATGCTCCTAGGTAGCCCATGCAATCTGAATACTTCACGGAAAAACAACTCAGCAACCTGTGTAGCTGAATAAGTAGCGGCTATCGGGGAAAAGTGAGCATACTTGGTGAGACGATCAACAACTACATAGATGCAATCTCTTCCCTGGGCTTTCGGTAAGCCCGTAATGAAGTCCATTGATAAGCATTCCCACTTCTTGTTTGGAATAGGAAGTGGTTGAAGTAGCCCAGCTAGATAGTTGTGTTCCTGTTTGTTTTGTTGACAAACCGGACACTCTCTGACATATTTGAGGACATCTGACTTGAGTCCTTTCCAAGTGAAACGTTCTCGAACCTGCTTATAAGTTTTGAAGTATCCAGGATGTCCGGCCATAGGCACATCATGAAAGGCCCTTAATATAGTGTTCTTCATTTCTGATCCTGGGGTCAAGAAGATCCTACCTTTGTAAATGATGAGGTCATTTACAACTGAATATCTATTGTCCTGTATTGAACCCTCAACGATGCCGGAAGCCCATGAGTCTTTGGCATATTCTACAGAAATCAGGTGCTTCCAATTCTCTGCAATCTCGACCATAGAGTTTAAGTGCGGACGACGTGACAAGGCATCAGCCACAATGTTCTGAGTCCCTTTGACATAAACGATGTCAAAGTCATATGATTGCAACTTACTAACCCACTTCTGCTGACGATCATTAAGATCTCGTTGTCCGAGGAAATGCTTCAAGCTATTATGATCGGTCTTAACGCAAAATTTGCTGCCTACGAGGTACTGCCTGAATTTGGCTAAAGCATGCATGATGGCCAACATTTCCTTGTCATAAATACTGTAGCCCCTCTCTGGCCCTCTTAATTTCCGGCTCTCAAAAGCTATCGGATGCTTGTCCTGCATGAGAACTGCGCCAATCCCTTCACCCGAGGCATCACACTGTAGCTCGAAGGGTTTAGTGAAGTCTGGTAAAGCCAAGACAGGACAAGAGGTGATCAACTGCTTAAACCTTTCAAAACACTCCTGCGCCTCAGGAGTCCAAATGAATGCCCCTTTCTTTGTCAGGTCCGTAAGTGGTGCTGCATGACGTGAATAGCCACTGACAAATCGGCGGTAGAAGCCACATAAACCCAAAAATCCTCGGAGATGGGTCAGATTCTCGGGCGTCGGCCATTCTACAATAGCCCTGACCTTGTCTGGATCCATGCGCACACCCTCTGCGCTGATAATGTGGCCCAAGTACAACAGTTCAGTCATTCCCAAGTCACATTTAGATTCCTTTGCATACAAAGACTCGCTGGCCAAAATGCCCTGTACTGTGTCTAGATGCGCGATATGCTCGGCCCAAGTCTTGCTGTATACTAAGATGTCATCAAAGAATACAAGTACGAACTTCCTCAGTTGCGACTGGAAGATCCTATTCATAGTGGACTGGAACGTAGCAGGTGCATTGGTTAGCCCAAACGGCATAACCATAAACTCAAAGTGCCCACAATGGCAACGGAAAGCTGTCTTTTCAATGTCCTGTTCCCGCACACGAATTTGATGATACCCCGACCTCAAGTCTATTTTTGTGAAATAACGTGCACCATGCAACTCGTCTATCAGCTCATCAATTCGGGGAATGGGATACCTATTTTTGATGGTTCTTTTATTCAGCAGCCTGTAATCAATGCACATGCGCAAGGTACCATCCTTTTTCTTTACTAGGACCACGGATGAGGCAAATGGTGATTTACTGGGCCTGATATGTCCCATAGCGAGCAGCTCCTTAATAGTCTTTTCTATTTCATCCTTAAGCCGCTTGGGATGCCTGTAAGGAGTGACAATCACTGGCTTAGCGCCCTCCTCCAACTCGATGATGTGCTCAATGCCACGATCTGGCGGTCTACCAGGTGGAATCTCGCTGAACACCTTAGCGTGTTTGATCCTTAACTCCTGTATGTCTGGGTGATAAACTGGGGTTTGCTGCTCCTCTTGAGATGGCATTGACATACACTCAGCTGCCCATTCGATCATGTCATGCCGCATGAGTCTCTCCATTCTACTGATAGATATTGTTCTGAAATTGATATCTCGGATGGCTTTCAGCACATGATTCCTTCCGTCCACCCTAAATCTCATCTCCATATCCCGAAGGTTAAGGGTAAACTCTCCAATGTCGTGTAGCCATTTCATCCCTAGGACCATGTCAGTATCTCCCATGTTCACCACGTAGAAATCTGCCTTAAAGTTGTAGTTGTTCAATCGCATGGGGAGATTTGGGATCATTCTGTCACAATTAAGAGTGTAGCCATCAGCAACTTTCACTCTTATGCCATCAAATTCTTCCGTTTGAATTCCACGCCTTTCAACCAGCCTCGCATCAATGAAGTTATGCGTGGCACCTGTATCTAATAGGGTGATAATTTTTTTCCCAGCTAAGACCCCTCGCATTCGGAAAGAGCCCTCTCGCTGTATGCTTGTGAGGCGCGCTTCTTGAAGCTTTACTTCCTCCTCTGTTTCGGTACAGTTTTCACCCTCATTCTCAGATTTTTCTCCCTCGGACTCCCCCTGCTCAGTGTGCTGATCTGATTTATCTGATTCGGAATCCTCATAGTAAGCCCACATTATTCGGTTAGCCTTTCCCTTAGGCCTCAAAGGACAGTCGTGATTTGCATCATATGGTCCTTTACAATAGAAACACAACTTTTTACGGCGCAAGTCATCAATAGTCTCTTTATCAAATGGAACTGATGATTTACCTTTAGTATCTGCTTTCTCATTCTTCTTAGGGAATGATTTTCCCTCCTTGTATGAAGAAGATGCTTTAGACGACGACTTGTTTTGTGGGGCTGCGAGTTCCATGCTCCTCGCTTTCCTCATAGCCTCCTGTAGGGTAGGGGGATCAAAAGCTTTGATCCAACCTCTCAATGGTTCCAAGAGTCCTTCGATGAATAGCACTACCAACCTCCTCTCGGATATGTTGGGAACCATAACCGACAACCTTTGGAAATCACCCATATATCCCTCCAGATTCCCAACCTGCTTGAGTCTAGCTAGATCTCTAAAGTATGTCTCTGGATCTTTCCTGTCAAAGCGTTCAATCAATCGGTCAATAAACTCCTGATAGGACGTAATTTGATCATGCTGTAGGGTCACCAACCCGTGGTACCACCAATCATGGGCTGCTCCCTCTAAATGCAGTGTTGCATACTTAATTGCGTCTGCTTCTGCCATAGGCCGAAGGTTCAAGAAGGTATCCAACTTGTGGACCCAAGACTGTGCTGTAACTGCCCCACTGCCATCAAATGTGGGTAACGTGAGTTTGTTGGTGGCATGCTTAAGATCGTTGTGTTGATCTCTGTTTTGTCCTCTTAGTCTCCGGGTCGGTCTGTCACGGTAGTACTCTCTTCTTTGACTCAAGAATCTGTCGAAGCTTAAACGTTCTTTCACTTGGGGTGCCAACATTTCCTATTCATCATTAGCGGCCATGAGTGTATCTGCAAACATTTCCTCTCTTTCTTCTTCTGTGTTACCATCTTCCGATTCAGCTCTCAAAAAGGTAGGACGAGAGGGCCTATCAGCTGTACGCGAGGGTGCCCTGGGTGCCCTCCGAGACCCTGCTACACTCCTGTCATCATCTTGATCTTGTGGCTGCCTCCTAGGAAAATTCATCTGTTGTAGAGCATTTGTAAGCTGCTGTAATATCCCAGCTACCTCTCGCTGTCCGGTTCGTAACTCTCTGAAAGTTTCTCTTATTTATCTATCTTCATTGTTTTCCTCATTTCTTCTTTCGTTTCTTGGTGGCCCCTCTTCTTCCCTGTCACCCATTTCTTCTACTGGTATATTGTCAAACAGGTTATCCTCTTGCCAATTGTCTACTTGCTCTGCCCTTCTACGAGTGTAGTACCTAGTATGACCTCTCATGAGAAATTTTGACCCTCCAGGATGGTAGGATCAAGGCTCTGATACCACTGTGATGAACCAAACTCACTGCTGATTTGATTTCTCTTGATTTATAGGTCTGATTTTTGTTTTGTGATCTGCTTTCTTGTTTTTGTGTTTTTGGAAGTTTGATGTTAATGATACTAATGATATTTTTACCCGCGTAGGCATACAAAGAACTCATATAAAAACTAAACTTTAATTATAAACTAAGAAGATACATAAATTGATAATCAGGAGGCTTTCATTACACAATAGGAAGTGCATAAATCATATAACTTTTATACATTCTGGAAAAGACTTCATTTACAACCCTAGGTTAGCTTGCAGCCAAAACAACACTGTGAACAGTGTTTGCTACAGTACCCGCGCCCAAATAAAAGCATAGACAAACTTACTAGCAACCTTTTTCCACTGAAAATTCGTTGAAATAACCTCTATTGAAGGAGGCGCCCACTTTGGAAGAAGAAGCAGCAACAAATAGGAGGCGTTTTCTTTGCTTGATGAAGATGAAACCCTCTCACAAAGGCGGCTGGCTGTAAGTGAATATTTCAGCTTCAAAATCTTCACAAATCTGCTAGAACACTTCCAAGATGGTTGAAGGAGCTTCAAACAACGATTACTTAACCAAAAGATGACTTCAAACCCTCTAGAACAGCAAAATAGAGCTCCCACGAATCATACAAATTCTGACCTGCCTCTTTAAAGTGGTATTTCACACCATCAAGAGCACAAATATTTGAAGAAACGAAGTCCAACCAGACTTCCCCACTGCTGAAAGTAGAAACCCTAGATTTCTCCTTCCACACTCTCCACACTTCAAGCTTCAAACAAGTCAAATACTTCATAACATGAGAAGTTCGAACTTCTCAAGCTCATTTTATAATTTTAGCTTGAAAACACTATTCATTAAAAAGGTTACTATTCACTTAAGTTGTTGCTTTTTTCCACTTTAGTGATGAATAGTAACAGTAAAATAGAATTCAACCCCTTGAACTAATAGACACATGGCCCCCAAAGTCTAGAAAGGTGAAATGATGATGAAGAACAATATTTCAAGCTCCCGTAACACGCCAAATGCGCAATTCCACCATGTCGCCAAACTCCAGATACCAAATAAGCAAATTCCCGACCAGGTGCCCGGACAGGTGACCCTCTAACCAGAACCCTTAGCCTACGAGGGTCGATGTAATAGGCTAAACCACTGAGTCTCGAAAGGTTAAATAGAAGGGGACATTACAAAACATGTGAATTTACTGAGAAAAATGCTGTAGTGAAAATCTTTTTCAAGACAAAAGTAGATTACCGAAGGTATTTGTTCACTTCAATGACAAATCTATACAATAAAATTCAATCCATAGTGCAGAAAGAAAAACAAGATTTGTCATCAAGCATGGAAGAGATGACCATTTTTGACATGTAGAACATCCCATGTCATTACAAGCTTGATCAGTTCAAGGTTTAGGGCAAGGAAAATTGGGAACTATTGCAATCATTATAGTATCCACTAAACTTTTACATAGCTTTGAAAGGCATCTTGGAAATTTTAGGAATAAGTAGAGTAATCTGAGATTCCAAGAGAAATGCAAATCATAAAATACTACCAAAGCACAGGTACATTGACAAACAACTATGTCTAACAATAGGCCTTTGCTTCAAGGTGTCTAACTATTTGCAACAAAGTTACAACCAACATCACCAATTGTCACATTATAAGAATCATAAATAATGCCCAATAAACCACACAAAACAATTCCACTGATGCAAAACTATCAAATAAGTTTGAGTGGAAAATGGGAAGAATTCTTACACTCTGCATCCAGTATTTAGGAAATTTTTAGGACACCGTCATAGGCTACAAGATGTGGTGCAGAAATGAAGGGGCAGGCCTTTTGGAAAAAAATATTATGTCTCAAGACCCAAGCAAAAGCCTAATCAGATGTTTTAATGAGTAACTATTGCCTAAAATTGTCTAAGCAAAACCTGCATTCAAGTCTAAGCTCTTAAAAGAGACCCTCCAGCCTCAAACAACATACTATTTTGCACGTACTCCTAAGCCCACCCAAGTCAATGTACTTAATACTCTCAATAGGTCAAATTCACATAATATTACCCACCAATCACTTAACCTACAGATGTTTCTTTCCTTAGCATTCTTGGTTGCCCTTTTTAATGTATTTATTCTCCTTCATACATGACTCTCCTCATTCACTTTTTCACCAGTACTACATGATAGTCCTCCCCTACCCATGTCTCTTATCCTCCACCTCCCTTCCTCCAGCGCTCTCTTTTTGGCAGATGCTGCCCTTGTCCCCCTCTGCCCACATCAAATCCTTATCCATATTGATAGAAACCATTGAAACAGTTTGTCCAATATTTGATTTCAGCATTATATGCTTTCAATTATTGGCATAGAAAAAGTTGCATTTTCAATGCTACAAGTGATGGCAACATGCCATAAACACAGAGCTTTGATGGATCCATATGACTAGTTAGCATTGATATTACTTGGCGAGCGTGATTGGTAGAACTGAATTACAACAATCTAACCATTGACGAATAGGATAGTGGGAAAACTTTGAAGTTAAACCTGTTTACTCAACAACTTCCATGCATACCACCCCTATAGCAATATCACCCAACCACCAACCTGTCAGGATATTCAAATACCTACAGCCACAATCAGGATGGTGTTAAAAGGGTTAAATCTTCTTTCATCTACACTAGACAGAGTTGTGATTTTTGTTGTCTTTTAGAATGATTTGATACTCTGGACAACATAGCAGTAGAGAAAAGTCAGCTGTGATTCTTGCATATGGTACCGCCAAGGAGGAGTCCTCACCATAAAGTTCTTTCTATAAACTCCACCCTCTACTGCTGTAAATGCAAGTGCAGTTTCCTTACCCAGAAACTTGTAAGATTTACCAAAGGAAAAGGAAAACAGTTGCCATGCAGCATTGTAATGTCCCCAATTTTTGTAAGTCAGCATTGTGAATTAAATAATTAATTTATAAGTTGTCTAAAAAGCTAAGATTAAAAGACAACTTAAAATTAATTATTTATTGGTCCAAAAGTAACTTTAAAAAGATTAAAAGTATTAATTTACTTTTTAATGAATTTTCAAAAAAGAAATTAATTAAAGGTGAAAATGGAAAAAGAAGAGAATTCAAGCGGTCACAAGGAGTTTCGGAGAGAAGTGAATAAAAGATTGCTGGAGCATTGTTTTCAAAGGTGGGTTTTGGGTTTTGGAACAGGTTTTGGTTGGATAATTTCCAGAACTTTGTGAGGGCAGAATTCTTCACAGAGAATAATCATCTTTGGTGTTGGAAGATACCCCCTGGATGATTGCTGACAGTCTCACTTCAAGGACTGTGCTAGGTTTAATTGTGTAAATTTGCGAAGTTTTATTTGAAGACAATTTGAGTCTACCAGGGGATTCTATTGTTGCTATAATTGTATATTTTTTAAATGTTTGTTGTAGCTTGTCATTGAACAAATCAGTGTTTGTCTTTGTTTGAGTTAAAACCATCTTTTGGAAGGTATTCTGATAGATATAAGGAGCTACTTATGTTGGAAATATAAATTGAACACCAAAAAGTGGAGAATGAATGTGCAATAAGAGGTTGTCGTAGTTTAAGAGAATAGAATAATTGATGCCATTTCATCTTTGTTCAGGAGTCGGCACATTATTGATATAGTGAGGAAACTCCAACTATTCTTTCGGTGCTAGGGATTAAAAGGGAAATCAAATTATATTGAGGATGAGGGGAGAAACAAGAGTCGCGAATTCTAGCAAATTGCATTTGTGACGGGAAAGAAGAATTCAAGAGCATTGCATATATTGTTGGTTGACTTGAATAATGAGGAGCTTCCATGATATTTCAGTATGGAATCGATGCATAAATGAGAGATTTTAATATCTCCAAGCGTTGTCTCCTCTTCCTCATTTATTGTTGCCTCTTTTCCTGTTTCTACCCTTACCTGGATATCTCCATTTTTCTTCTTTATACGGCCGTTACCTTATGAATAAGGTTTTCTTTTTAAAGGAATCGTTTTGAATTTACCCGGAGTCAAGATATGAGTTGGTAATTGATTGATGAACGACTGTGTTAAGCCACACAAATGATGAAGACCATTGCAGGCTTAGCTAATGAATCCAGTCAAAGGAATTTGTGAAATCTACTGGGTAGAGAAGTCGGAACACAAACCGTTAATATTTGGGAGCATGAAGTATCAGTCCTAAGTTGTTCAGATACACACCAATTCATAATTCTGGAGGATTGGATAGCTACATTAAATAGCTTCAAATCGATGCTAAAGAAATGTATGCCGTGGCACAGGTATCGTAACATTGCTAAATTTTGGGTGTCATTTTAAAGGCACGATAATTATTTAAACATCCTCCAACTTGTGATTTTTTTAACTACCTGCTCTTATCAATATTCCGAGCTTATATCACATGTTTGTGGTGTCCACAGGAAGTTTGTATCGACATTCTGGGATTGTGATATTCTTTTGAACCGTCATCAGTATTCAAAAAAGGAAGGAAAAAGAGGATGCATGGTATGGAATGAAGCCTATCGCCAATGAAGCATAGAGATATTGGGATTCTTGTGAGTGCCAATTGCGCAAGAATCATGAGTAGGGAAAAGGAAAAATCAAGAGAATATAAATATCAAAAAGTTGTAATGCCTTTAAATATTTAGAAAAAGGTCGGGCTGTAAGAGAGTCACGAATATTAAAGGGAGTTGTGTGCTTGTCTATGTGGCACTGATCCTTGAAGACAAATCTCATTAGAAAACTAGGTTGTAGGTGACGTGGAGATGGAAATAGTTGTTGGTCAAAGGAAAGAAGATACGAGTCAATTCAGTACCTCCAACATCAATGCTTACACATTGTAGCGATTATTTTAAACAACCCCCAATAGTATTATAAGAGCACAATGTGTGAAAGCAAATCGTGGTACCAATTTATGGGTGATGTCGTTCCTTTTGACATTTCAATGTATTTCCAGGTCTGAGTATTTCATGCATAATTATTGATATATTAAATAATGAAAGGAAATTGTAAAGTTTGAGTGATTAATAAGAGCAGCTTTTGAGTGTCATTTTGTACTAGTTAAGAATACATATGAATAAACTGTTTCTAGTTCTCATGAATAATCATTGCAAAAACACACTTTGCTTTGCATGTCACGATGTGGAAATTACATATCTCATTAATGGTACACAACACATTATCTATTTGGTAGAAGCAATGTGTGTGCAGACAAAGAATCATAGTATGAAAAGTGTTTGGTGAAATGTCTGAGTAGTTAGATTGGTGAAAAAAATAAAAAAATTGTTCTCAAATCAGGGTAGCTTACTACAAGCCCCACTAGCAAATTCCTCGATTGAGGATTGTTAGATATCCTCAAAAAACTACAACCAACCAAAAGCAAGTGAAGATTGAGGATGAGGATGCTTAGGGACAACATGTAAGGCAGCCTATGCGGTATCATAAGGTTTGTATTCTAGTTTGTGCCATGCCTTGCAACCACTTTTCAGTTTAATTATGTTTCACCTAATGCAGTCCCTGCAACGAGAGGAAATTTGTCCCACGTCCAGTCTTTAATTTCCCTTTGCAAGTTGCTTCTACATGTTTAAAGCCCATGGCCTCCATCAGAAAATGGATTGTAAGTTCATAGCTGTAATGTCCCCTATTGGGAATTGCTCTAGAATTCGCCTATTGATCACAAATTGCCACAAATTAGGGTTAGGGTTTCACCTTATTAAATAAATTTCTCTTGGATTGGAATCCTGCATTCACCACATGAACAATATTCCCAAACATACATATATACATTTTTTACCATTAATCCATGGCAACAAATTTATAGACTATTAACAATACAACCTATTGTGAACTAGGAGTGGCATGGTGGGTCCGCCCGAAGCCATATACCAACCTAAGAGGTTGTATACCACAACTCTCCCTATTGGTGACTTGTACCTGCTTTCCCCAACCATGCCCCAACCCCGGAAAACACTTGCCCACTTGTGGGAACAAGTGGGGCATCCTGAGCGGTCTTAGCTCTCCCACCCCTCCATGGCCCATCCTTTCCTTAAAGGTTGGGCGGCTATAAGTGGAATCTCTAGGCACTCACCGCTCACCCAATCCCTTCCCCCAAGCAAGTTTCCAAGTAGATTTAGACACTCAACTAGATTATCATTTCTTGATATTAATGCACAATCATGTCTATAAGTATTATAACTTCCTAAACATAGATGAAGAGCAATATACATACATATGTAAGCAATGATTGTGTAATGTCCCCATTCTAGTCAGTTTCAGGAGCAGTTGAGTTAGCCTATTTCTTGGACCCTTGTAGGCTGACAGGATCTAGTTAGGGGGTCAGTGGCCGTTTTTGTGGGTATTTGTCATTCCCACTCCTTCACTTTAGTATTGGTTTCAGTGCAGGCATCTATAGCTCAGTGTTCGCCAACTTCTGATGACATGAAAAAATACTGAGTTTGGAGGGAGTTATGAATATTTACGTGGTTAAGTTAATTATTTAACTTATTGGTATATTATAAAGTCAAATTGCCTTTATAAAAGATTTAAAAAGCCACTTAAATATATTAAATTGATGACTTAAGACTATAAAGTGAAAAAATAAATCACTTAAGTCAAAAAGTGCGCTCAAGTATTTAAAAGGCAACTATTGAAATGATTTAAATGCATTTTAAATGCATTTAATGTAAAGAGTGGTGTCACTTCTTGAAAGTCGTGCCTTTTTGGGGTATAAGGCAAAAAGGAAGCAAACCGACCTCATTATGTGATTATTTGACTTTGCTTCAAACTTCTCTGTGCATTTTGTCTGAGGGAAAGGGTTTCAAGAATTCTTCATTGGAGAGCAAAAATTCTTCATTGAATCAGTGATTGTGAGACTATGAGAGATCAGTTGAATGGTTGCTATTGTGGGAGCTTCATACATAAGTTCATTTATGCTTTTAGAGGTTTTTTATTCAACAATTTCTTCAATTTGCAATAAGGAAGAGGGTTTCTTCATTAGGGACTCCATCTTCATCAGTTTACAGCTTTCCATATAGGATCTTCATCTTCATTTCAGAGGCCGTACTTTTGCCTTGAAAGGCGTGTCCTTCTAGGAATGGCGTGTGAAGCTAGGAGCTAAAGCACCTCACTTTTGGCTCTTGACTGGACCCCATCCTAGGCATCCAACCTTCTCAACTGCTTTCCTCTAGTTTCTGCGTGGGAGAAAGTAGATCCTGGCTCCAAGCGTTGCATTTACTCAGTTTCAGCCATTCATGCTTGGCGAGTGCAAAAATTCTTTATTGAAATAATCTGGTAGTATCCAGGTATGTTTGTTGTTCATGATCTATCTGTAGCAGTTGTTTATTACATAATTCATAAACAGTTTCTCAGATCTAGCTTAAATTTTAGTTTTATCTCCATTTATGCTTGGCGCACCTTCTGCTTCTGTCTACAATTCTTCTTTAAAATTTATCAAAAACCAAACAAAACACAAAAACAGGCAGTTATTGTTCAGAGGTTGAGTTGGAGCCAGTTGGGCTCATCACAGATTGGTAGTAAATACACTTGAATATAAGATATGAATATAAGATATATCTGATGATAGTAATCTGTGGGGACGACTGGGAAAGTTCCTCCTTTGTCTCTTGTATGTTTCGTCTCCTTAATTGATGACCTGTTGTTAATGCTCAGAGTATAATGTTAGTGTAGATCAAGCAAAGAAGAATCTATCATTCCTATTAAAGTACCATACTTATAAGTTTTGATAATCACTACTAGTATCATTATTGCATAATTTCAAATGTAATTCATATGAACATATGTATATCTATAACTATTATTGATTAATCTAATTGCCTTTGCCTGTACATATTACTTATATATATATATATACTTATTCATGTATATAGCCAAGTATAATACATACATATATAATCATTTATTGATGATTATATTATCTCTTCTCAAACCTGCATATATATATGTACCCATATATATGGACTCATATCTCCTCTAAATCTGTTCTTTCCCTGCTCTTCCTTTCTCCGATTTCCCATTCGATGATTATATCTGCTGCAATACTCCAAAAATATATTTCTTATTTATTTTCCTTTTATCCGATTCCTTTATTCAGACCTCTTACTGACTTCATCGATTCCTACTTGGACTCATTGCTTTACACATTCAATCACTGCTGTAGGTGATGTATCTGCTGTTTTTGTATTATTCATATCTGCACATAATATTTATCGTTGCTCATTATCACATCTTTTAATTAAGGGGACTGCTGCTTTTTCCCACCTTAATCACTGCCTTTTGTTATTTTGTCTTTTCTGCCTTGTCTCATCTCATCCTTGTCTTATTCCTCCCCTCCCTTATTCTCATAACTCACAATCGTATTTTATACTTTGGAGGGAGGCGATTCATGAATAGGTGCGTCTATTTGCAAGTCAAGATACCTCTTCATTAGCGCTGCTTTTACTACTATAATTGTTGCCTTTAAACATAGTCACCGCTGTTTGTTAAGGCTGCCTCTTTCCTCCTTAATGAAATTGCTGCTGTAATTATATGTTATTTTAACATATTTTTATATTAGTTTTCCTATATATATTTTTATTATTATAATAATATCAAATTGTTTCATTTTGTATTGTCAATATTTATATTGTTATATTTGATAATTATAATTATAATATTATCTTATGGTAATTATAATTACAATAATATTAAATTGCAAATATTCCTTTTTATATTTTTTTAATATGTATATTGTTATTTATTTATTTGCATTTCAATGCTTTATATCTTGGTGTTACATTTCTGGGACATGACAATAGTCCCCCAAACTGCCTTTCAATAAGCTCATTAGTTCTCCCTTTTGACCAGGAATCTACTGCCTCAGATGCTATTTCTATTCACTGGACACCATTTCTTCCAGCAACCATTCAGTCCGATTGCAACATATTAGTTTCTCAAGGACCATCTACCAACTCCCATTAAAATGATGAACCATAATTGGTTGAAATCACTGTAACTTACACTCTCCAATCAATTTATGCAATTTAAATTCTCTCTGCTGGAAGCTTGGGGACCATTGTTTTAAACATACATGTTGGACAAATGCTTTCACCAGCTTGTGTTTTTTCTCCAGCAACAAAAGCACAAAATACACTGTTGTACCCAAAATAATTTTTTTGGCATTCTGTATAAATTGAGCTAAATCTTGTTAAAATGCCATGTAAAGTTTGTTTCAGGTGAAACCAATCATAAGATCTCAGTGGGTTTCCGTCAAGGAACACATGTGCAAAATTCTGAAAATTTGAAAATTAGGGTTTTACGCCCCTATTTTCAGGGAAACCCCCGAAAATAGGACCTCCCCAGAAATGATTGAAAATGGTTTTGATAGGATTAAAAGGCTTCATGATCACATTGGTCAAATCAAAATCATCAAAAGACATGTTTTACTCTGGTGGGTCTATTTCTATTTTTCAGGAACAAAGTTAGGAGCTCTGCAGCCATTAATGGCAGATTGGCTAGTACCAGGTGCTGAAAGCTAAGCTTCAAAAGCTTCAACGACGCAACCATGGCGGAAAAGGTCTAAAATGATGTTGTTTGATGAAGGAGATTCCTGAAACCCAAAAAGGTCAATTTTTGACTAACTCTAGAAACGTTACGAAGGAGGGACAAGTTCACATGCTGAAAAGAGCTTTTTTCAAGCAGGGGCGCCCATGATCTTTAAAGGTCAAATGCAGCCTGTTGAATCATCCAAAGCAGTCATCCTTGGCGTTTACTTGCTGGCTCGACAACGAAACAAACAGCTAAATCATCTGATGAGTTGATCATAAGCAGTTGCTAACAAAGTGAAAAGAGGCAGTTGAAGAAATATCAGGAAATGACTGTCAAAGGTGATGATCAAAGAAAAAAGATCCTTTTCAAAAGAAAGGCGCCCTTCCTTTTGGACCTCTGGATGCTGACAAAAGACCAAAGGCCTCCCAGGACAATCTTCTCAGCCTAGGTAGATCTCAGCAACACAACTGCAAGCACAGGCATCTGATGAGGCAGTCAACAAATAATCAAGATCAAACTAGGCAACTTTTCAGATGAAGATAACCATGCTAAAGGACAAAAGCACCCTTTTCAATGAGGGGTGCCCTTGAATAAAGGAACCCTAAAATGACTCCTGGATTTTCCAACTCCAGTCATCTTTGGCGAAACGGAGCTGGCTACCTGACAAGATATCAAACAAGATCATTTGATTCTCCGATTAACAAGAAATCCAGATCAAAGCACGAGGGATCATTTCAAAAAGCTGAAGAATGAAGATTGAAAATTTACCAAGGCACAAGCAAAAGCGCCCGTTCTTGGAAAAGGCGCCCTTTCTTTTGAGGCCTTGAACTCAGCTTTTTACCATCATGTCTCCCAGGCACTTGTCTTCAAGATAGATCCAACTCAACAATGAATGTGTCAGAAGCAGCTCAGGATCAACAGATCAAGCCAGATTCAGAATCAAACTGAGGTCATTCAAGAGAGAAAATAATAAAAAACTTGCAAAACTCAAAAGGGACGCCTAAAAGAAGACAAAGGTCAAGTTGTTGACTAAAGTCAAGATATTTTGAGTTAAACTTGGCTAAAACACTCCACGATCAATGGAAATCACCTTTTTGAACTTCAGATCAAGCCAAAACCACTTTTGATCATGAGTTAGGTCCCCAAACTTGTGGATCTAAGGCTTGAGTCTATGTAATCAAGGTATAGGCATCCCACTTCATTATTTCATTGCAGGTTGATGATCAAGAACAGCCATAAGCTCTCAAGGACGCCATTTACAGATCTGGCCAAGGTTTTCATCCGTTCTTCGATATTTCTTGGTAGAGTTCAGCGTAAGAAGATTGCTAATCTGAGGCTGGATTCAGAGATTTTCTCTGGAGTCAGATAAACTTCCAATCCATCTTCCGCCTACTTCCTCTTCTCTTGTCTTAGGTTTTCTTGCATGTCGCTACTAAAAGCAACAAAGCTATACCGATTCGGATCAACTGGTAGATTCAAGAGATAATTTCTATAGTGAAACCCATCTCGTCAGATTTTCTAGAATCAGCAAACTTGCTACCCCTATTTTTGGGGGTTTTTCCGAAAAAGTTTCAGAATCAAAATTCTGAGGAACTGGGCTTGTTTAGCATTGAAGCACTAACAAAACCCATGTGCCACTTCAAAAATACTTCTTGGCAGTGGCTTATTTCGCCGAAGTTGTCTCCGGAACACATCCTGTTTACAAATAATCAGCGAAGTTCTTCAATAATGACAATTTGGCGGCCCTTTTGGGCTCCATAATTGAACAACCGCACTTTTGCAACTGAATCCTCCAACCGTGATCTTACACACACACAAGGAGAGAAAACATACATCATCGGCCAGCCTCATGGATTCTATCTTTGAAAAGAATACATCTCCACATCGAAGAGCCAAGTAGCAATTACCTGGACAAAGAAGAAAAGAAAGGCTGATCTTCGTAGTAGAAAGACCGCCACCTCCGCTTTTACCTTAGCTGCCACCGCGAAGAGTCATTCCGCTTACCGAGTCAGCCAAAGTTACCAAGAGCAATAGCGTGCGCAAGAAGAGATGTCGTGTCATCAAAGCATTGACTATCCGGAAACGGAAGAAGTCAACACATGGATCAAGGAGTTGTTGACCAGAAATGGTGAAGTGTGAAAAGACACCTAGGAAGGACGTCCTACCCTCCAAGTGGCATTTATGATACTTGAGTTGACTTGATGCTTCTTTCCAAGTCAACTCAAGAAGGCATTAAATATAGTTGAGCAACTTTGACTTCCGTAACTCCATATCCCTTAAATCATTGCTGATCCACCATTAAGGATGCGTCTAATCGGGTTTCCATGATTTTGTGGATCTTACTCCCACTAAATGTGGATGTCTATTTTGAGGGATACTCTACATTGTTTCTCCAAATCTTCGCCAACCAAGTAGTTTCCAGCTGACTCTTTGTTTGCTTTCAGTTAACTGAAGTAGCTTTCCAGTTAACTGCTTGTTCCCCCTTTTTAGGAATAAATCTTGCTAATTGATTGGCAAGAATTCATTGTTAACTCAAGGAGATTTTGGGGTTGCCCACTCCTTTGAGTTATATAAATAAGAGCCTTGGGCTCATTGTTTAACTTCTACTTGCTAAGTGCAAAATTGTTGCCAACAGCTTTCAAAGCGGATATTTGTTCACTCTTGGATGAGAGTTCGTTGGTTGATTGTAATTGTGCATGATTTTGTGCCTTTGTTATCCCAACCTTTGTAATTCGTTGATAAAGCTTTGAAGAAGAATATCAGAAGGCGCTTGCATTTTGATCAACCTATTTGAGTTATGTCTACGTCTTGTATCTAATAACTTGTTTCTTTACTTCCTCCCTCGTGGATAAGGGTTCTCCCTCCTGGATATTTGTCAATCTACGCCACGCTTGTTGTTGTTTAATGTGTTGTCCTTCTCTAATTCCATACTGATAGTTCCTCCCTCCTTAAAGGCAAGCTTCTTCATTGGCTACACATCGCTATCTCATATTTCCTTTGTAAACCATTTCCTAGCCCATACCTCGGATAGGGGTTCCTCCTCCTTGGCAGGTCTCAGATCTAGTTTATCATAAAGAGTGTTTGCTTGTACCAACCTTATCCCGGTATATACCCGAGAGTTCAGAGCCTCGGTCATATTCTCAAGAAATGGCGAATTCAGGTGATCCAACCCTTCATTCCCGCTTCTTTACCCTCATGCTCTGTTTACCTTGAAGGTATTGGATAGATAAAAGCTAGAATAGTCGTAGTTGAGATCTGCAGAAACCAGAGAAAAAGCTTAGCTACGACGCATTGTGTTTGTGCACCCTTGTGTCCCACCAAGAAGTACACAAAGATAGGAACCTTAGTTTACCATTCCCTTCCCACGCATTTCACAGCCAGGGACTTCCTCCCACAATCTAAGAAGTGTTGCAAAACATTTGAAATAGCTGAACGTTTACAATAAGCACTCCAGAGGTGCTAATTTAAACGCCAACATACACCATAGAAAACCTTTTTCTAGAAGCTCCCTAGAAAATAGCTGCAAAGAAAATGGGAGAGCTAAATGTCAACAATCTGCATCAAAACACCAAGCCACCTCTGTTGATAACTCTAGAACTGCGTCTACTCACCTAGACTTTACATGTAGCCCAATTGTCATGTCCCAAAATTGTAACACATGAAAATGCAAATCAATAAATAAATCATAATCACAAAACACATTTTAGTGTGAAATATATATAACTAGATAAATAAATATCAAAAATGTAATGGCAATCTAAATATTATTATCAAGAATATTATAATTATAATACATTTATTATAAGAAACGAGACAATTAATATTAGTACATTATAAATATCATAATAATAGAGATTTCACAAGAGAAAAATATTACAAAATAATATTAATAAAATATTATTATAATTATAGTCATAAATATTATAATACATATAAAACCACTAGTTTAAGAATAAATATTAAGAAATAATATTTATATATTGAAGATGTAATGCTGCGATTATTAGTGAAAAAAAAGGATTAATTATAAAAACAGCAGTTTGAAAAAAATAAATAAATAAATAAATAAAAGTGGTTTAAAAATAATAATGAAGGTTTAAATAAATGTTTGTGTCTTTTCATAAGGACATCACTCTTGAAAAGATGTATCCTTTAGCATAGATATAAAAAGACATTGAATGTAAGAATCAAAAAGAAGGAAAGGAATCAATTAGAAATCTGCATAAAGCAGCAGATTGGAAATGAAATAAACTATGGGAGATTTATTTAAGTGTTATCGTCAAGAATATATTTGGGGAAGTAAGTTTTATATATATATATATATATATATATATATATATATAGTAAGTGATTCTTGGAAGATTAAAATTAATTAGAAATAATTATATATTTATACACGATCATTGCAATAATGATGCTTGCAGCAATTATTGAGCCTTATAAGTAATTACGATCATTAAATAAAAATGGATAGATTAATATTTATGATCAATCAAATGTAAGATTGAAGGAAGGCGACTAAGGAATTAAGAATCATGGGAAGACACAACAGTTAAGGTGATGTATTCACTTAGCAATAATATTTAGCATATTTTGAATATAAGAACTAGATATTGTTAATTTAATTATTGATATAATGACATCCTTTAATCTTATCATAATGAGAATTATCATAGGAAATGATGAACTTAAAGAACCATTGGTAAATGAAAATATATTTGATTATAGGCATGAAATAAATCTTGGATGAATGCAAATATATCTGATTGTTTAAAGATTGTCTACTATGTGCTTGTAAACCTATTAGGATCGACGAAACATGGGTAAAGTTGGATTGCCTAAAAACCCCACTTTCAGCCCCTTAGGCCCTAGACAAGGGATTGGGCTTTGCAGCCCCTTAGGCTCTTAACAAAGGATTGGGCTTTGCAGCCCCTTAGGCCCTTGACTAGGGATTGGGTTATAGAAAGATGGGGGTCCCACCTAGGTCTCTGCCCCTTAGGCCCAAGATACGGGATTGGGCAAGAGAAGGTGGTAGGCCTTAGGCCACTTGGACTCTATTGTTCCTCTCCCCTAATAGGATGAGTGTCTTCTGAGGTGTTGCCATGAGTGGAGTATGCAGGTACTAAGCCCCTAGGCAAGAAGGATTGTGTTGGACAACCTCTTGAGTTTACATGAGGGCTTCAGGGCGGATCCACCTATGGCACTCCTCTTATGTCTTCATTAATTGATTTATGTTTATGAATATATTGTGGATATCTAGATATTATTGCTAACAAATATGTGTATGTGGAAATGTTTTTAAATTGGTGAATGCAGATTTCAATCTAGGATTATTTCATTAGAGAACACATTCCTTTTGGAAAGAAGAAACCCTAGACCTAATCAACAATCGAATTCTAGGGCAAACAAGCAAATACAAGAGCAAGGCTAGGTAAGGGACATTACACCAATTTTCAGTCTAATAGTCTAGCAAGCTGTGAGCATCAAAAGGCCTTCACAGGATGGTATCCAAGATAGGGAGAACAAATCTATAATCAAATTATGTAGGGTCCCTATATGAGCTTTGAAAACATCCCATGGCAGCTGACCATATAGAACCTCAACCACACGGATTTTTGCAGCAGGGTTTTTTTGAAAAAATGTGATGATACTTTTCAGTCAAAGGCAATGCAATTATGTAGGCAGGTTTCAAAATTGAATATTGTTAGTGTTTTAATTTACACCTTTTGGTGCAACACAACATTGAACAGCATGTGAAGATAAACCTCTCCTCAAAGGGGAAGCTCCCTGTAATAGAAAATAAAACAAAAACCCTAAATCTCTAGCCTTTTACAATATGCACAATTTAACTCTTGGTGTTTTGAATATGCGTTGCAAAAATAAACTAATCGGCTATCTTTTAGGTCTCAGGCAAGAGCACAAA